>LPNX011066349.1:112121-127072 GCA_001517045.1 Pseudotsuga menziesii | reverse complement strand
CATATTGAAATGAGAACCTCAAATGGAAATAGCAAAGGATTAGATCTTACAGATTTGAGGTGTCCGTCCTTGTCCCGGAGTTCGCTGATCTAGGGTTTGTTGCAGAAACCCTAATTTTCAAAACTTGGAATGTTTTAGATCTGATTGGATGAACAGATATATCTCTTCAAATGGATCTGTCCAATGTACTCCTTTTCTGAAAACAGTGAAGGGAAACTCTCGGAACAGGAAGCCCTAATTTTCTGATTTCTTCTGCAGAAATTCCTGTTACTGTTTCTATGATATCTCCGAAATTACTGATCCTCTGTGTCTGAAATTTCTTAATGACATAAACTATCCTGTCCCGGATCCAACACCATAGGTTTCATTAGAATTGGTTTCACCATTTGGGATTTAGGATCCTTTTTCCAAGGTGACCTGTTACTGGACTGTTCAGAACAGCGAAGTTGTACGGCACGCCACGTGTCACTGGTTCATCTTCTGAGTCTGAAATTTGGACCAAAAAAATTAAATTCCGTTCCCTTTCTGTAACATCTTTAGGAATTTCATTTGGACCTCCGTATCCCAAGATATTGCAGATCTCCCCAGGTGTCCTGTTTATGGATGATTTCTGGAAGAGGATGGAACCCTAACTTGGAGAGATCATATCTCCCAGAATATAGCGAATCAGAGGCTGAACTTTGTAAAAAATGTTCATCAGGATTTTTTCTTCATCCCATACAATTTTTAGCTTCTGAGACTTCGCCAACCTCAGAATATAGCAACTGTACTAAAAATTAGCAATTTTAGTATTTAGGGTTTCTCCTAGCTAGGGGTCAAACTAGGGTTTGACTTTTCCAGAGATTTACCCAACCAAATTTCTTGATCCAGGTCTCTACATTTCGGTTTTGATGAGGAGAAAAATCATATGCTGGTCTCACTCAAAAATTCCTCTTCTATAGAAAGCCCTAATTTCCACATCGAAACTGAAAATGCTTGAAATTGAATTCCGCATCGACAGAAAGATGCACCCTTCAATGGAGAGTCATCCTAGCATACTTTTGCTGAAAATATGTGGAGGAAGATCCAAAAAAAATAGGAAGCCCTAGTTCCTGTAGCTGCACAATTCCCTCTTCTCAGGTTAGCTCTGATACCATGTTATTTTTTCAACAATTAAGCTAGCATTATGACAATATCTTTTCACTGAGAGAATAACAAGCACAGCAATCACATAAGGACATCAAGAGACAAGAGACACAAAGATTTTGGGAGGGGAAACCATAAATGGAGAAAACCCCTCAACTTCCTCTAAGATAGTATCACCACAAGATGTGAACCCAAAAATAGTAAGATGACCTCCCAACACAATAGCAGCCTTCTATCTTCTGTCAAGCCAAAGATTTCCTTCTCCAAAAGTGCGCCACACTTGAGAGAGCAAGAGAGCTAAGTCACAAGTGATAAATAGAGAGACTCTCCCTCTCTATTTATATTAGTCTGTTCACTTGAATTACCATTTCACATGTAGGCTCGGCCTAATAATTACTACTCGAGCATACACCTTAATTAGTGTATAATAACTCAAGTGCCCCTAAACTGTGGGGACTTACCTAATGACTTGATATGAATTGTTTACATTATTAATCCTCCCGATCGGAACATCGGGGCATGACCACATGACTCAAACATAATAGAAACATCCCGGAATAAACATCGGGTTACAATATATGAAATACATAGAAGAATACATTCCGAAGTTACATATACATCAACATGAGGAGCCAATCCCAAATAGTAGAAGACTCTGGTTTAGAATAGGAAGAAGAAGTTCACATGGCAGGAGACTACATTGTGCTGAGATTCGCGGATGCACCAGAGGTAACCATTCCCAAGGGTGCTAAGTTTCTTATTCCACTACCGGCCGTTGACCCTTGTGTAAAGAAAGATGGAGACTTGTTAGGCTATGTCCCTGTTGTCAAATTTATAGACTATAACCTTGGAGATAGTAAGACATATCCTCAGTTTTAGTCGGACCGGTATCTTATAGTTCAAAGGAACCCGAGGACCAATACAGATGAGTTTGTTCCTATGGAACATGTTCAGGTTCTTGAGCGGTTAGGACTGCTCAATTTGTTGATAATACCACATTTTGGACGTGGTGCAGAGGTTAATGCCGTGGTGCATGTGCTACTTTTCTGTGTACATGGAGGTTACCTCTGGTTGGGTAACCGGGTTGACCTAAATGTCGACCTGATACACCGCATCACTGGGCTATCCAAGACTGGTAAGGACCCACAGACACATATATCAAGTAAGGGTAAGTATTCCAAGCTACCAGAAGCCCTAGTTACCAAGTATAAGCTATAGAGAGGAGTTCATGCTTATGACCTCACAGCAATAGCGGATGATACACTCAAATTTATAGCCAGTCTGCTTGCAGGCAGACTGTTAACCAAAGTTCACCCAAAGGAATTCATGGGATTAGTAATTCACCTTTCCATACAGGTTGCAGAAGGTGAACAGTTTAATTGGTGCTTATTTTTGTTAAATATTTTTCAGCAAGATTGTTTGACAGCCTAGGATGAGGCAAACCACCCCTTCCATTTCTCATGGATACTTATACTATGTGCATTCATCGAGTGGAAGGAGCCGCCCCATACTCAGTTTCTATAGATACCAAGCGGCGACTGTATAGGCGCACGCTATGCAAACTTATGGGACAGCAATAGCCCAGCCAAGAAAAAGATCAATATGATAGTTTTTTATGAATACTATAACCCGTTGAAGAGAACCATCTAGGAGATGTTGCGGATCAGCAAGGAGGTTGTAGACATATATGACAATCGTCTTGATTTCATGATAGACAACCATAGAATCTTCCTAAGGCCAAACAGATGTAAAATGGATAATTGGGCCAATGGTTGGTTTAGGATGATAATGCAAGACGTAGAAGATACCATCAAAGATTTTTGTGAATAATGGAAGAAAACATTAGAAGATGCCACAGCAGCAAAGGAACCCACAGATACCCCACCCCTAGACCAAACAGACAAAGGAAAAGAGAAGGTAGGTTCCAAGAGAAAATATCCACAGCAAGTGCCACCAGAGGCACAGACAACAAAGGATGAAGAAGAAGGGACACCAAAAGCACAAAAGAGAAAAAAATCCAAGGCCACAAAACTAGCTTTATAGACCGCACTGACCGACGATGACTATGATCAAATCGCGACAAGACTCAAGGAGGAAATGATTGATACATTTCAGGCGATGCAGCTATCACAAATCAAGATACAGGGCGATGTAGATAAGCAGTTTTTGGAATTAAAAGCACTATCCGACAAAGCTGCCACAATGCAGACTCAACTAGTCAAGGCGACAGCAGCAGGAAGCTCAACACAGTCGACTCCCCGTGAGGAGATCATAGCAACGGATTGCATTAATACAGTGTTGATACCGCCAGGGAGCATCCAATTCCCTGCTTCGATGATGGATGTACATATCTAGATTAGACAACCTGTCGAGGTTAACTTGGCAGAGTTCCCTATTGATCATTTACATATGATCCAGCAGCAGCTAAGTGCGAAGCTCAGGGATAGAGAGCTTGCGACTTATAAACAGAACACTCAGCTGACACAAAAGAACACAGAACTCACCACTAGCTTGCAGAAAAAGGAGGAGGAGTTAAGAACATATGAAGCAAGAGAACAGGACCTCGGTCAGGTCCTACAGAGCATCGCACTAGATTTACCCCAGTGTAACATTGAGCTTGCCTTGCCTCTCATGCAGAAGGTAAGAAGAATTGCAGACAGAGCAAAGGCTCTAGAAGAGATAGTGACTAAGATGGAGGAAGACCACAAAGCACAGATTGCTGAGCTTGAGGCTCAAGCACCAAGCACACCCCAGGAAGACAAAGAAGTAAGGGCAGAGGCCTTTAGATTCACTTCAACGCAGATGAAGTATCACATAGATAATGCAGAGTCGTTACTGGCCGATGCGATGATGACATGGTCAGAGCTAGATGAGCTCCCAGCTAAACTGGAATTGCAGCAGCACATCCAGACCATAGAGTAGGACACAGTAGCAATAAAGGACGAAGTCAAGAGCTTAGGAGCTCTTGCAAAGATGAAGAAGATGACATAAATGAACCGATTGCAGTAGGAAGCACAGTGGTTAAGGGAAAAGGAGATACAATTCAATAACCTGCTTCAACCATATCAGGAGCAGATCACAGAGCTGGTCGACGAGGTTGAACAGAAGGTTAAAGAGTTCATGACAAGCAGAAGTGAAATGGATGCCACAGAAGACTCCAGCATTAGTCAAGCTACGCTTGCAGAGGCACAAGAGCATGTCGAAACTATGGAGAAAGAAGTCACAAGACTTCGGCAGAAACTTACAAAGACTTCGCAGGAAGCCAAGGAGAAACTACAGCAAGAGAAGCCAGTTGTTAGTGGCTTGAGGACGAGCCACAAGTAAGTGTTAGGGGACTATTGGAGTAGGGTCCCACAGCCACAGGAAAAGCTGCCACGTCAGGACAGGTAAGTCAAGAGAAGACAGTGCCTGGGCAGCCGAGAAGAGAGAGCTCGCCCACTGCACTAAAGGAAGCAGCTGAGAAGAGAGAGCTCACCCACTGCACTAAAGGTAGTGGCCGAGAAGAGAGAGCTCACTCACTGCACTAAAGGCAGCAGCCGAGAAGAGAGAGTTCACCCACTGCATTCAAGGCAGCGGTAGAAGACAGGAGGGCTCAGCTACCCTCATAAAATAAAAGGTGCAATGAGGCCAAGGTATTGAAGACAAAGGACAGAAAAGGAAGTGGCACCCAGTACCCACGATCAGCGCTGGGAAGCATGGAAGACTATAGGAAGCTATGGTGTGACAGAAAGCGACAGCTCAAAGTACAGATACATCGACTGTCACAGTTAGGGTTTTTGGGTTACTGTTGGGATAGGCCCATAGTGTTGTAAAGGCAAGACCTTCAGGCCACCTATAAAGGGATGTAAACTATATTGTAAAAGTTTAGCTAGTAGGATAACCTGTAGCTATTCAGACAGTTAGCCAATCTGAGAGTCCAGTAGTCTGTTAGCTCATAGTTATTTTGTATTGTAATAGAGTCGAGCTCTAGTTCTGCTACTCAGTCCATAGTTACCTTACCGTAACTAGTATCCGATTCCAGGAGTATGTATGTAACAATCCATAGGGATTGACAGAGAGAGAGAGAGTATATTGTAAGAAGGCAATATAGAGAAAGAGAAGAGATCTAGGAGAGAAGGGCTCCCGACAGTGAGTGCGGAGTTACCCAGAAGATCTCTAGCTACACAATAGGTTGCAGAAGAACTATGTACCCTCTCAAGATATAATAAACACAGTTCTGTGGACGTAGCTTCTACCCTGGAAGTGAACCACGTAAAACCAGTGTGTTATGTGATTATTTCATGTGATTGTGCTTTACTTAGTTGATATATGTTATCTGTTACATGAATGTTGTATATCAGTTAGTAAAATTCTGTATGTCCTCATTCAGTTACAGCATTATTGAAGTCTAAAAGGTGGATTTACATGTATCAAGCGTCTGCATATGAGTTTATCAGTGCTTGTTTCACACAGTAATAAGTCATTCTGTTAAGGTGTTTCCAATATACTTATTCATCCAGTTAATTATAGTTGAGGTAGAGTGTGTTGAACTGTGGAAGTTCAAGTCAAAGTGTTTAATGTCTTGTTCAAAGTTAGCCAAGTTATTCCTCCCAGTGAGATAGCCTTTGGACCGTGAGGATTGCAGTGGGCCATACTATAGAAGATATCGCATTGACAGTAGGTGATATCGCACCGTCAGAGGAGCTGTGGTGTGAGATATCGCATCCCGTGGGTTAAGCGGAAGGGAGAGATGCGCATCATCAGAGTCACTGTGATGCAATAGGAGTCCTTCCCTTGTCAGAACCCACTAGTAAGAGAGAACTGCACTTCGCAGAGAGATCTTGCTGGCTAAAAGAAACAGCAAGACCCCAAGATGCTACAGAACCTGGTTGAGGACACCTGAGTCTTCGGCCAACCCATAAGATAACTTCGGGTGAGACTTCAGGCCGTTTTGCGGTCTATCACCAAAAGGGCCAGTGAGCCAGGGGTATTGTTGGTATATTTATATTAGTAAACCCGGGTCTGCCCAGATAGCCAACACCAACCACTTATGATGTTCAGTTACACTTCAGTTAACCTCATCAAGGTTGATTGGAGTCATTGATGCACTACCACTTGATGGTTGGCTTGCTGTGACATGTGTCTGACCTACTTTCAGTTAGACTTAGTCATTTATTGCACTTTGACTTCAGTTAGGGCTCAATTGAGTCAATTAGGGTTTTGATCAGTGGTTAACTTAAGTGTTGACTATGGCTTACATTCAGTTAATCTAGACTCACTCATTCAATTTGAATGACCTCCTTGGGAATTCGAATTGCTTTGTCATTCATTCTTGCAGCATGATCTTGTATTGTATTACTCATTCTTTGTGTGAATATACAGAGCGGCTACTCATTTTGTAGCACAATTACACCATTTTCATGCCTTATTGTTATTAATCTTTGATGAGACTTGTGTTTAGTCCCTAGATTACTATGACAGATTAATACAGTTTTGGTGACTCCACTTGATCGATCCATTCAAATCTAATTTTTTTGCAGGTTCCCATAGATTTGTTCTTATTTTTCACCATCAACCGTCATAGATCGGGCCCTCTTGCAGCTGATCTAAACCTTTTCTTCATCAGTTCCTACTCCCCCAGCCTTAACAGGCTCAACTTTTTCATTTTTTTCCAGTTCAAGCTGAGTCGCACTTATCTATCTGAAATCCTTGACCCAGTCGCTTCTTTTTGCACGATAAGCATGACCTAGATCGCTCCTATAGCCCCAATAAGATTGACCTGGTGTAAAAACCCACATCGCTCTTATCTCAACTTCTGAAGTGACCCCAATTGCTTATGTGACTCGGTTTTGAGCGACCGAGATGCGCTTAAACCTATGTTTTGTGCTACTTATCTTCCTTTTTTCCATATTGCTCCTATTCCCGCTTACGGTATGAACCCAGTTGCTCCCACAACTCAGTTTTGAGAGACCCAGTTGCATTTAACACTCTATTTTGCATGACTTGTTTGTTTTTTTCAGATCACTCTTGTTCCAGCTTACAGAGCAACTGACAGTTTTTAGTCTGTTTTTGTGCTTGTTTCAGACCCCCTGTTTGCCCCAAGCCCTGTATCAACCTATTTTTATTTCCATATTTGATATTTTTACAGCCCCCTTGGTATGTTTGATATCTACCATGCTTGGTTCATGAGTTTCCATAGTTGGGCTCTGTAGTTCAAACCCCATGCTTGTGTCCTGTGTTTGAAACTTTGATTGAAAGTTCCTTTACTACTCATTTGTTTCAAGCATCATTTCATTATTGGAAGATTTTTATTTTTATTTTGCAGCTTTACTATCCTTTACTATTATTCACTACATTATATTTTCATCTGTAATGGCCCTTTTGATTCTTTTTTAAATGACCAATTTTTCACTCCCCCCTCCCAATTTTGACCTTTGACTAGTTTCGATATCTAGGTCTCCAAATTGACACAAATGCTCCAAAATATTTTCTGAAGGTGTAATACTGATATTAATACTTGAATATGATTTTTAGGGATGATTTTTGACCCTCCAATTACTTCTGCAAACTTGTTTAGTATCCTGGCCAAAGTAGGAGTCTTTACTAGCAAATTGGGGTTCCAATTCCCTCTGGGTAAATGCTGGAAATGGATTCTCAAATGCTCCCAAACCCACTCAAATTTATGAACACAGGTAGAGGATTTTTAAGGTACTTTGTTAATTTCTCATATGCATCATTATTCATTTTATACAGGTTGTTACAGCCCTCTCCAAAATAGCTACAAAATCACTAATTCGATCCTTGGGGAAATGACATCAAATCTTCTCCAAATTCAATTAAACTGAGTAAGATGACTTCAAATGATTAAGTTATGAACATGAAAATTTTAATACTCATAAAATAAATTAAATTCATAATAAATATATTATATATACATTCTCCCATTCGAAATAATCAGCATTACCATGGCATACAACAAACAATATAGTGGGGAAATGGTCATTGTTTGCTCATTAATATTCACTTTTACGTACAAAAATTTGGTATTTTGAGCTGATAATTTCTGAGAATTAATAAAATATCATATTAAACTCATTACAACCATAAATTTACTATCAGAAGCTTGAAACCATCAACATTCAATGGCATCCATCAATCTAGTGCAGAAATGGTCATTGTTTTCTCATTAATAATCACTTTTACATTCAATCTTTTGATATTTCGACCTGATACTTTTTGAGAATTAAGAAAATAGAATATTAAAATTATTCCAATCATAAATTTACCATGAGAATCTCTCCCAAAGAGCACAATAGCTCACCCAAAGCGCAATCCCTCCATAAGCAAGAATATGCAAGAAAATCTAGAAATGTTTGAGAGAAAGTGTTGCACTAGAAGGAACCATGAGCTTCCCTGTAGCTTACACCTACAAATACAAACTCCATTAAATCAAAATTAAATTCCTGAGTGGCCTCTCCAAACACCAACTTGGACTGGAATCTTTCACCCTCGAAATTGGCTAAGGAAAGAAACTAGTCATCCACTAGCTCTCTCAATTAACAAATGAAAATTTATTAAATGATAAAAATCCATTATATTGGTTGATTCCTGTTATTTATAAACATACTTATACTTATAATGTTACCAATCCATCCAAAAACTCAAGCCAATTCGAATTTGGGTGTGTGCTCATGATTTTCCATGTGTCCTCCCTTTACTAGCCTTCCATCTTCCCCCAATTCGAGTAGGAGCCCATTGAGATTCCCCAACTCACATGAGAACCATATTGGATGATCTATTTATAATTGACATCTCATATATGTTAGATTTCATCCTTCTGATATGATTTGTGTTATAGGTGTCATAGCATCTTCATCATTGTTGTCATAGAGCTAGGGAATTTAGTCCAAGCGTCTCACTAGATCCAAAATGACTCTTCATCTCCCATGTAAGTTAAATTTCCTTCCAAATTTGACCTATGATGCATATATACAAGTGTATTATCCTTATAACTCATCCAAGAACATTTAGTCTTCCCATGGATTCAAAATTGCAAGAGGAGGATGCCATGTGGCACAGAAATTCTAACTTGTGTGGGCCCTATAGTCTCCATGCTCCATTTCCACTTCAATTTTCTTTTGTATTTATTTATTTATATCCTTTATTAAATATTTATTTCATTCTAATGTTCAAACATCATTCATTTTCCCCCTTATTCCAAATCCCAAAGCTTCCACCCCCAACCTAGGAAACTAGTATTTTTTCTCCTTGGCAATTATTTGACCCTTAGCATCAATTTAAATATGAAAAATGTGATTAGGTGATTGTGACCCAGTGCAAAATTTGGGACATGAAAAATACTCCCTTCCCAATATTGCTTGTTCTCAATAAATTTCAAACATGGGTGTTGAAGAACCTACTTTCTGTATGATTCTTTGAAGTTCCCACTGAGTTGCCCAACTTTGAGTCTTTGAGATTCCATGATGATTTTAGAGAGGAACCACCATGCTTGTTGCTGCACTAATATGATTAAAATAAATTTATCAAGTGGTGAATCCATCTTCCATACTTCTTGTTTCCCAAAAAAATTGAAATCATTGGGACTAAAAACTATCCCGAGGTCCCATTGCTTGTATTGCACTCCAATAGTTAAGAGTGCTCTCTAACCCATACCATTAGGAAAGAGAATTTTGGGATCCCATTTTCTTGTATGAATTATTCCAAAAATCAGGAGTACATAATTTATATCATCAAAGTACATAAAAACATAATAAAAATGTACATCAAGGAGGTGCCTCATCAAAAAATCATGAAAGTGCTTATACCTCCAAGTAAGTAGACCACCATTTTCCAAGTGCATACAAGCTTCAAGTGACCAATCAAATCTTCTCCAATGAAATAGGTGAGGATCCCATGTCCCATAATTCTGCTCCAAAAATGTATAATGTGCATCAATATAATCATCCATGTGTTTTTTCATCCAAGGAGTGAATGAAGAACCTCCACCAAAATCTGAACCAAATAAGGAGCAAAGAAAACATGAAAACTTCAAGTGGCTCAATGAAGTCTCATCAATACACTCATGAATATGCATATAATCATGAAATAATAGAGGATTTTTCTTCCAATAATAATTTTCCTCAATCATATATCTCTTCACCCAAGTGTGGGATGAAGTTCCTCCAACATCAAATGCACTAGGCAAGGAGCAAGGAAAATCGTGAGTCTCCAAGTGACTCAAGTGAACATCATAGGTGCACCCATGTAGAAGTGTATCATCATACTGTAACAAAGGATTCTACGGCAATTTTAAAGAATATGGTTCTCTAATCATGTCATCATCAAAAGGAGAGATAGAAAGTCCATAATCTTCATGTGGAACCATAAATAAAAAACTTTTCACCCATACTTCATTAGGATGAATGCTGCAAAATTTGGAAGTGTAGTATGTAGGAGAAAGAACCAACTCACCCAAATGATCAGAAAGTACAAAATTGTCATTATGTGAAGGATCCATAGGGTTAGGAGTGTGCACCTTCCTTAAAAATGAAAAAATTTCCTCATGGTTTGGTTCCAAGGTAGTGGAATCATTCACTTCTTCAAAAAGTGTGCACCCATATTCAATAGGCAACTCAAGTTCCTCTTCCACCAGAACTAGTGATTAGCTCTCATTAAGCTCATATTCAAAAAAATCAAGAACCTGCAATTTTACATGTTTCTCATGATCGCTCATGTCATGATAATCCTCCAAGTAATCTACCCTTTGACAATCTGAAACATAGGAGGAAGAACAAGTATATTGCAACCTCTCAAGAAGTTCCTCATTTTGAATTTTGATCTTATGAATATCCTCATTATTATTCAAGTATTCTTCATGTAAATATTCATTAAGTGCAACCGAATTATTTCTATCAAAAATAAAATACATGAAATTACCTTCAATGTTGCACATTTCTCTTTGAATCTTCTCCATGTCTTCAAGGAAGGACGGCTCCACCAATGAAGACAATTTCCAACAAGAATTTGACACCAATGATTTAGTGTCATGTATTATTCTAAGGGCCTCATGTATATCCATTTAACTCATATTAAAATACCCTTCAATAAAGGATGGTTCATGGGAGTGAACCTCCCGTTCTTCTTTCTTCTTGATTTGATCAACTTCTTGAAGCTCAAGTGGTGATGGGGAAGTTGACCTTGGTTCTTCGTTAGATGCTACAAGGTATTCGTATTTATGCTCATGAAAAATTTGTATTGCAGAAACATTTTCAAATATGATATATATGTCGACAACATATAGTTTTGAGCACCCATCAGTAGATTCTCTTTGATTTTTACAACCCCCATCAACAAGGATTGTGAGCTTGTCTTCACCTTCCTCTTTATGTTCTTCTCTGCAATCACCTTGAGATAATTGATGCTCCACTTCACGATTCTCTGTTTCTTCCTTTAATGGTGTATATAATGTCTTTTCATCTCCTTTAGAACAACATTTCTTCCACATATTTCATGTGATGTCCGTAAAAGTGTTTATGACTTCCTCATTTATAGTGCAGGATAAATCTTTGTTATTTTTACAAGTAGGATGATTTTCTTTAATGAGTTAACATTTTCATTCTTGTAACTAAATAAATAATTGAAAATATATTATTCTAATGAATACTACTCATGAACATCCCCTCTCAAATTTTGATACTCCTGGAGACATGCTCCAATATCTATGGTTGTAATT
Organism: Pseudotsuga menziesii; assembly: GCA_001517045.1. Lineage (NCBI taxonomy): Eukaryota > Viridiplantae > Streptophyta > Pinopsida > Pinales > Pinaceae > Pseudotsuga > Pseudotsuga menziesii. The sequence goes on along the minus strand of LPNX011066349.1, from coordinate 115,236 downwards.
TTTGTAATTGACATGCTCCAATATCTATGGTTGTAATTTTTGTAATTGTTGGTCGGGGAGGAAGGAAAGTGGGAATTATGGTTCTATTGTGAAGCCAATACATTTCTGCAAATTTTTATTCAATGTATGGTATTAATAAACATGTTCTAATACCATGATATAATACCACTATAATTTCCATTTTTGAAATTTTGTTAAATGACCAATTTTTCACTTTTTTCCCCCAATTTCGACCTTTGACTAGTTTTGATGTCTAGGTCTCCAAATTGAACCAAATTCTCCCAAATATTCTTAGAAGGTGTATGAATGATATTAATAATTGAATATTATGTTCAGGGATGATTTATGAACCTCCAATTACTTCTGCAAACTTGTTTAATATTCTGTCCAAAGTAGGAGTCTTTACTAGTAAATTGGGGTTCCAATCCCCCCTGGGTAAATGATGGAAATGGTTTCTCAAATGCTCCAAAAACTGATTGAATTTATGAAAATATGAAGAGTATTTTTAAGTTACATTGTTAATTTCTCATATGCATCATTATTCAGTTTATGCAGGCTGTTATAACCCTCTCCAAAACTACTACAAATTCACTAATTCGACCCTTGGGGAAATGACATCGAATCTTCTCCAAATGAAATTAAACCGAGTAAGATGAATTAAAATGCTTAAGTGTTGAAAATGAAACATTTAATAATCATTAATTATATTCCATTCATTTTAAATATATCATATATTCATTCTCCCATTCGAAATAATCAACATTACCATGGCATACAACAATATAGCGGGGAAATGGTCATTGTTTTCTCATTAACATTCAATTTTACATAAAACCATTTGGTATTTAGAACTGGTACTTTCTGAGAATGAATAAAAGAGAATATTTAATTCATTAAAATCATAAATTTACCATGAGAATATTGAAACCATTAGCATTCAATGGCATACATCAATCTAGTGGGAAAATGGTCATTGTTTGCTCATTAATAATCACTTTTACATTCAACCTTTTGATGTTTCAACCTAAGAATTTATGAGAATGAATAATAGAGAATATTAAAATTATTACAATAATAAATTTACCATGATAATATCTCTCAAAGAGAACAGTAGCTCACCCAAAGTGCAATCCCTCCATGAGCAAGAGTATGCAAGAAAAATTGGAAATGGTTGAGAGAAAGTGTTGCACTAGAAGCAACCACGAGATTCCATATATATTAAAAATGAAAATAAAAACTCCATTAAATCTCCATGAAATACCTAAGTATCCTCTCCAAACACCAACTTGGATGGGAATCTTTCACCCTCGAAATTGGCTAAGGCAAGAAACTAGTCATCCACCGGCTCTCTCAATTCACAAATGCAAATTTCTCATATGATAAAAATCCATTCTCTTGGTTGATTCCTATATTTCATAAACATACTTAGCCTTATAAGGTTACCAATACATCCAAAATATCAAGCCAATTCTATTTTGGGTGTGTGCTCATGATTTTCCATATGTCCTCCCTTTCCTAGCCTTCCATCTTCCCCCAATTCTAGTAGGAACCCATAGAGCTTCCCCAAATCACATGAGAACAATATTGGATGATATATTTTGACCTGAAATGTAAAATATGTCATATTTCATCCTTCATATCTAATTTGTATCATAGGCTTCATAGCATCTTCATCATTGTTGACATAGAGCTAGGGAATCTAGTCCAAGTGTCTCATTAGCTCCAAAAAGACTCTTCCTCTTCCATGTAAGTTACATTTCCTTCCAAATTAAACATATGATGCATATGGCCAAGTGTGTTAGAATTATAAATCATCCAAGAACATTTATACTTCCCATGGATTCAAAATTGCAAGAGGAGGATGCCATGTGGCACAACAATTGTAGCTTGTGTGGGCCCCATAGTCTTCATTTGTCTCCATGCTCCATTGCCAATTCAATTTTATATTGTATTTATTTATTTATATATTTTATTAAATATTTATTCCATTATAATGTTCACACAACATTCATTTTCCCCCTTATTCCAAATCCCAAAGCTTCCACCCCCAACCTAGGAAACTAGTAATTTTCCTCCTTGGCAATTGTTTGGACCTTAGCATCAACTTGAAAAACTATAGTGAATATGAAAAATGTGATTAGGCCATTGTGACCCAATGCAAAATTTGGGACATGATGAAATCCTGGCAATGAGATTGGAACATCTTTGCCATAGATTGTTGGGCTTAATATATAGTTGCACACAATTCACACAACTAAGTGAAAATTTCAGTTCATGACCCCGAGAAAGCCTTAAAATTAACTTAAATACAACCAAAATTGCATCCTCACTTGAGGATAAAACAATTTTGTAATTAATTTAGTAATTTGGGGATAGGAATCCAAACAAAACCCATCTATCATTCACATTATAGGACATAGTTGATGTCTAGTAGGGATCCAAAATCCTCTTGTAATTGTTGACACGGTCACAACCAATTTGTCAGGAGGCCCCCTTCTCAGCAATAGTAATCCTCAACGAAGGGGTTCCGGAAGTCAGGGTGGAATACCGCACTTCATCTTGTACCGAAGGCTAAACCTTCATATTCCTCCTCGTGCATGCCAGAGGTACTGGGTGTCGAGGTCCAAGGGACGAATGGACTTGTCATGAACAAGGTATCCTAGTGGCCATTCTTCTAGGCCTCTTTTACCTAGAGGTCCTTCTCCATGGTGGGATTCTCTTAGCCTATATTTTTATTCCATTTCCTATTGTCTAGCTAGGATTTCATCACCCTGTTGAGGATATGATTTGTGAGGGCTTCCAGCTTGTAGTTAGGAGCTTGCTTGCACTCATACTCCATAAGTTAGTGAGTCATTTTTGTTTGATTTGTAGTGTTGCTTGTTGGAATTTTGGCCATTTTATTGTAGACTCATATTGCTATGACCCAATGTTGCAATTTTGGTTTTAGAGATTGTTGTTGGCTTGTGAGCTGCCATTTCATACACTCTCCTCCTACACACTCGGTTGTAGTTGGGTTTTTGAGCCTATGATTGATCCTATAGAGTTTTCATTCATTACACAACACTATATCTAGTCATCATAGCTCCACCACACTACTCGTATAGCCTTAGGGGGA
>LPNX011066349.1:100343-110768 GCA_001517045.1 Pseudotsuga menziesii | reverse complement strand
TGTATTCCCAAAACTGTCGATGGCGAGAGAACCTGCCACTGATGACTGCAAGTCTCAAGGCACTCAAGATGACTCTAGACTCCAATCCCAGAATAAATGATCTGAAGTCGATGGGATGAAATCCACTAGAAGGAGGGCATTAGGGAATCCCCCATCATCCAACACGAGGTACTCAGCAAAGCTGTCTAATGTGGAAGGACTCGATCATAAGGTGCACGAACCAGTAACTATACTAGGAATGGCCGACATGCAAAGTCAAGATAACTGAGGAATGGCCGACTCAGGTTTCAACTTCCTTCGAACAAGAGCATAACAGTGTATGGTGACTGAATGAAGGAAGCATAGACTCAATATACAAACTGGGACAACTCTATGACGCAGGAGGCATCAATAGAGGCTCCATAGGGACTGGAAGCATAACCAGTCGGTGGAGGTAAACTAATATAAACGAGTACAACTCCCTAAAGTCAACTATAACCCAACCAACGGATGTGATATACAGTGCTCTGTTCGAAGGCGACACGACTCGACAGCTGCCAAAGATAACATCTTTTCCCGTCCGACTTTTTGGTTTTTTAATTTTTTTTGGTCTTTTTCAGTTATTTGAAAAGCTTGAAAAAAGAATAAACTAGCTTTATAGTTACAGACTAGGAGGAGATGAGTGTCATCAGGGAAAACAAACTAGTTCCAAGCAGTGGAACATACCTATGCTCAATGCAAGGAATCATGTGTAGGATATCGACACTCGGGGGAAGATCCCCTCCCGGTAAAAAGGGCAAGTCAAGCTGCGAAGGATATAAGAAAATGGCTCTGCATGGCTAGACATGAGACAAGATCGGGCTATATGGCTGAAACGCAATGTCAGGGAAGCCAGCATAAGGCTCAATAAGACAGGAAAAGCTCATGAAAATGCATCCACAACTTAATACAAGGGGAGTCCGGGGGGAACAAGGCCAGCATAAGATCAAAAGGAGTATGATGCTCTTGCTAAATGTCATGGCAATACTATACAATGGACTCCCACACCCTAAAGGGAGAAACATCGGCATGGGCACCAAATACAAAGAAGGTGCTAACTAGGGTACCCATGTATGGTGAGGCTCTACCACTCATATCATGCCACTTCTAAAGCAGCAAGAAGGTTCCGTGACATAATAGAGTGGGTTCGTACCTAAGGCGAGAGTGACATGGTCATAAGGTCATGCAAAATGCACACGGTGGTGAACCTAACCTATATGCCAGTGTAGATAATATACCTGAAATGGGCACGAACGGGTCAATCCATAGGCTGAAATGGATCTGTAAATGGCCTTCTACATCACAAGATATGTCAGAAACGGTCCAAAAAGGTTAGAAATGGTCAAAACTATAGAAAAAGGGGGTAAAAATTTTCAAATATTTGAAAAAATTTCTATAAATAGTAAGAAATAGAAATCATTTGAAACTTTTACCCATTGGAGCTCTGATTTTCAAGTGCAAATTCCAGGAGATCTAGCAGACGGAATTCGCAACCGCTTCTTCCAGGTACTTACTCATGTTTTCAGCTTGCATTTCAATATACTTTTTTCCAGTTTTCATGGTCAAATGAGCTCATTAGGACAGTTCTACATGAGCGTTGCGGACCACGTGGGTATCGAGGCTTTTTCCGCGTATAGGGCTGTCTATACGCAGAAAAGGGTCAAGAAACCGCGTACATACGTGGCTGTTTGAAAAACAGCCGCGTATGACGCCGCGCAAGTGGATTTATGAGATTCTAATGGTCAATTGGTCACACTCTCATGCAGGATGGTACTTGAATGGCGAGAACGCGAGCATGGTGAAGTAGAAGAGGCTGTAAGGGATGATGTAAGGGCTCAACAAGTGTTACGTGCATGTGGACTCTATAATTTCTGGTGCCTAGGTGGCTTGAGGGCCAAACCAGGGCTGCTACAGATGCTGGTAGACTATTGGGATCCAGACTCAGAGTCTTTCCGGATAGATGGTATGTCCCTCAACATTGAGGTTGAGGATATCTATTTCATCACAGGTCTATCTAGACGGGGGGAGATAGTGAACCTTCGTTCCAGAGGTGGGCCAAGTCATGGGCTTACTATCGATGAGTACATAGCAGTGTACTGCTACCCAGAGACGGAGAAGGTGGGGAGCCAAGTCCCTACCAACGTGATACAGGTGCTGGGCCTAAAGGCCATACTACTGACACTGGGTAGGATAGCAGGCATAGCATCACTCCATCAGGCCTCTCGAGCACAGATGTACTATGCGGTGGAGTGTATGAGACCGACCGTGTATGACTGGAGTACTACACTCCTGAGCAACATGAAACATCAGCTCAGCGAGTGTAAGGCAGGTAGGATACGGAACTTCGGGTTCAGTAGTATACTGAGCACGTTCTTCTTCAAGCGGGTTCCAGGATTGAGCCCTAGAGTGGATGTTCCTCTCCACGGGGTTCGAGATCCGGCCCAACGACGTTGGGCAGACGGGATGCGCAGACTGGGGGGTGGTAGAATGGCCAACCTCTATCCAGCCGACTTCTTTCCATGGTGGCGACGACAGATAGTTTCCATAGATGACTACCCCTATGCAGGGATAGACTTCCGGGGTGATCCGGACATGCCATTGCCACCAGGGGCAGCATTTGGAGACATAGGTAACGAATCTCGACCCTAACTCTCTTTTTAAGATTTTTTGAAATATTTAAATTTTTTGTGTTTTGTTGATTAAGTGAAATCAAAAAGACATGTTTTTGGGTGACAATACATAGTGACATCTACCTTTCATGTGCAGATGTGGGGCCACGGCGACTAGAGGGCTTCCCGCGTCATAGACGGAGGGGAAGAGGAGACGACATCACCGGTGTGGATCCGGAGCGGACGCTCCAAAACATCCATACCAAATTCGTGCGACTGACTCACAGGGTGCCCATGGCGCAAGTCGAGGACTTTCCTGAGGCCATGCAGCGACAGGTGGTGGGTGTTCCACGCGCATGGGTGCATTTATTCCGGTGGCTAGCTAGAGCCGTGGTGACGTATCATGATCACAACCCTCCTCTACAGGACTAGACACCTAGGAGTGTACTACCGTGTATATGATGGAAGCTTTGGAAGCTCCACTTTTTGTACTATGACACTATGTATTACCACATTTTTGATATATATATAAAAAAGTTTTATGGTGATCGGTTTATTTATTTACATGTGTAAAAGTTGTGTTTATGATTAATTTATAATGAATGAGACAAATGCCAATCTAACACGTAGTTAGCATATGAATCAGCAATTTGATTATAATTTCTTGGAATGTGTGTATATGTGATACTCTCAAACTGCCGTTCTAACAATCTGACTCGTAAGAATCTCCTCAATAATGTCGGATCCCTAACATGGTACAAACCATCCAGCTGTGACACTACTAACTCTGAATCAAGACGTACCTCAAGAGAGAGGACACCATGCGAGATGGCATCCCGTAGAAGCTCAATGACGGCTCTATATTCAACAACATTGTTGGAAGATGGCCGTAGACATACACCTCCTGAAGACAATTCTTGACCCATAGGAGTAAAAATCACCCAAGCAGCAGAGGCTGAGTGTTGAGTGTGGCGGCTTGCACCATCCACAAATCCTATGAAAGTGGAAGACTCCATTGACATCTGCCACAAGAAATGGAAACTAATCACAAACCCGATCACGATAAACAAAACCTAACTATGCAAAAAAGCTGTACAATAATATACAACAAGCAACCTTGGCTAAAGATCATGCATAGTATTTTTTAAGATAGAGCCCATTTCTAGGCTCCACCAAGGCTGTTCCCTCGTAATCCACTAACTCCTAGGCACCCTTCTCTAAGACACGTTTAACCACGTAAGGACCATGCCACATAGGATTGAACTTCCCTGCCCCCAAGGGTTCTTTTGCTTGATCCCACAAAAGGACCAAATCTCCCTCACTAAACACTCTCGGACGGACAGACTTATCGTATTGGGCCTTCACGCGACGTTTATTAACTTCTAGAGTCACCAAGGCATCTCTACGCTGCTCATCGAATTGCTCAAGGTGAACCAAACGCTCCTCCAAAGGTGAAGTGTCTGGTAAGAGTTCTACGGCTAACTTCAATGAAGGAATTTCACATTCAATCGACAAGATCGACTCCACTCCATGAACAAGCTGATATGGAGAAAAACCAGTGGCAGTCTTAACCGCGGTTCGATAAGCCCACAAAGCAGGGTATAACATAATATGCCAGTTCGTCTTGCTTTGTGTGATGGTTCATTGGAGAATGGACTTAAGTGACTTATTCACTGCTTCAACCTGTCCATTCGCTTGAGGATAGTAAGAAGAGGAGTGCTCTTGCTTATACCCTAGCTTGGAAGCCAACTCTTCCATCATCCGATTCTGAAAGTGCGAGCCATGGTCAGTGACAAGCTCTCTCGGAATCCTGAACCTAGTAATAATTTGGTTGAATACGAAATGCGCAGCTGTCTCGCCATCGGATTTTATAGTAGGCATTGCCTCTGCCCATTTCGTGAAATAATCGACAGCTACTATGATGTGATGGTGCCCCCCAGCTGAAGCTGGGTTACAATCCATAAAATCTAGCCCCCACTTGGTGAAGGGACCGGCGGTGATAATAGGATGCAACGGGGCCGGCTTAGAGCGCATATTCCATGCAAACACCTGGCAAGGGTGGCACCTCTTAACCGCTTCAATACAGTCGTTGAAGATCGACGACCAGAAATAACCCGCTCTAAGAATCTTCTGAGCTATGGAAAGCCCAGACAAATGACCACCACACGCCCCTCCGTGGCAATCATTCAAGACTACTTCAGCTTCCTCATGAGTCAAACAACATCGTAAGATGGAATCTACCCCACGGCGGTACAAAGTGTTATCCACTATGAGGTAGTTCTTGGAAACGTGACGTAACCGACGTCGCTCATCTCGCGAGAAGTGAGTAGGGGTCCTCTGTGTTTGCAGATATACTATGATATCCCCGTACCATGGGTCAGTCGTTGAGATTAAGAAAATGTGTTTGTCAACGAACGTATCTTCACATACCAACTCCTCGGCCTCGCTCGGAAAATTCGATATGAGCTCTGCAAATATTAAAGATTTCTTCGATTTCGCCGAAGCAAACTCAAGATCAAACTCTTGCAGGATGACAATCCATTTATTATATTTTCCCCCTATCATCCTACGTGTGAGGACGAACTGAAATGGATTGACATGCGCCACAACCAAGGTCTGGCGAAGGAGAATATAATGTCTCAAACGCTGTACCGCATGCACAGTAGCTAAGGCAAGCTTCTCAACATGAGAATATCGAATCTCTGCATCAATAAGGTTTCGGCTCAGATAATAAATGACATGCTCATGAAGCTCCTCATCCTCCTGAACCAAAACCATCCCAATCGTCTCTAAAGACGCGGCCACATATAATATGAAATCACGGCTATAATCCAGAGGACTAATCACCGGGGCCGATGCTAGGGCTCGCTTAAGAGCATCGAAGGACTCCTGGGCTCACTCATCCCATTCAAAGGGAGTATCCTTCTTCAAGAGACGCATAAAGCCTCTAGTCAAATTGGTGAAATTGACCACAAATCTTCGTAGGAAGTTTGCCATGCCTTGCAAACACTGAAGATGGCGAATATTATGCGGGGGAGACAATTGAAGTATTTCCTCCACCTTCAAGGGGTCGACTCTTATGCCCTCTTTCGAAACAATGAATCCTAAAAGACGACCTGATGTCACGCAAAAGATGCACTTATGAGGGTTTAATCTAACAGCATAATGCCGGCATCTTTCGAACACCAATCTCAAGTGATAAGAATGGCGCATCCTCATGTGAGAATGAGCAGTGAGGTCATCCAAAAATACTTCAATGATGGACTTGAGATCATGAAAAATCAAGGTCATCGCCCGTTGAAACGTAGCTCCGGCGTTTTTAAGGCCGAAAGGCATTTTCCGATATGCAAAAGTTCCCCAAGGACAAATAAATGCAGTCTTATGTTGGTCCTCAGGTTTAATTTGAATCTGATTATATCCGGAAAATCCATCCATAAAGGAGAACACCTCGCTACCCGCACACTCATCCAAAATCTGATCAATAAATGGTGTGGGGAAGTTATCCTTAGGACAAGCACGATTTAAATCACGGAAATCAGTGCATATACGGATCGCTCCCTGCTTCTTATCAACCGGAACGGGGTTTGAAACCCACTTCGTCAAGGGAACAGGATAGATGAAACCAGCTTTCAATAATTTCTCTATCTCTACCTTTATGGCGGGTGCTTTTCTAGGATTCACGGCGCGTAAACGCTGTCGAACAGGTTTAGCATTGGGGTAAGTTTTAATTTCGTGTTCAACAATCCGAGGGTCAATCCATGGCATCTCGTCATATGACCAAGCAAAAACATCACAGAATTCCTTGAATAGCTCAGTATACTCACGAATCTCATCTTGGGAACATTCTGCCCCAATGTAGACATTCTCAATCGTACCAGGATTGCGAGAAATGTTGATAGGTATAGTTGACGATATGTTTGCCATGTTTCCATCAGCCATTTGACCAGGAGAGCTTAAGGGAATCATGGGCCTACCAACTTTCTGTCTAAGAATCTCCCTGTAATCCTCATGCTCCAAACGGTTAAGCTCTGGAAGGAAATAAGATCTATGATGAAGCTCCTCCCAAGGTGGCTCAACTCCCGACATGGCCTCGATAATCGCTTCATCTAAAGGGAAAACCGTATCAAGGAAATCGTGGGCGTGAAAAGATTGTATTGCCCATGCAGGCAGCACATAGGGGTCTTCCTCCTCTGTCCGCGAAGAAGAAGAACAAGACTCTGCAGCAGACTGGAGATTAGCTTGGTAAGCAATCATAACTGCAGGCAAAGGCACACTTGACTCGATGGACTCACTCGAAGGACTTGGTGAAGGGAGGATCCAAGGATCTCCCATATGACTCGTGCGAAAGGACACCGGCTTCGTAGACGTGGAAGCACCACCGATACTCGATCCTATCATAAGAACGGGTGCAGGACAACTAAAGGTCCCCATAAGGGATGGATACATGCCTACACCGACACTCCTAGTTGCTGGCTGGGAATGCTCAACCTTCGGAACCAAAGCTCCTGACGATGCTGTAACAGGCAGATTCTTGAATGACATCTGATCAATCGTTACAATATTCCCATTATGAGGAAAGCTTACAACACGAAATACGGAAGACGCAACGGCTTGCATACTATACATCCAATTCCTTCCCAGTAAGAGATTGTAGTCAAGGGGCGCATCAACCACCTCAACCTCTATCACAATGGTCTTCCCCCCCAAACGGACTTTAAGAGAAGGAATAATCCCGTGCGGCCTAAATGATCTCCCATCAAACGCAGTTAACATGGTCGTAGACTTCGACAACTCAGGAGAACCAAGACCCTTCCAACAAGACAAAGGCATCACAGAAGCAGCAGCGCCCTCGTCAATCACAGTCCGCTTGACGATCATATTCAGACATTCTACATGTATCAAAAGGGACACATAGTAGGGCAAGCGAGGCTGATGTCCTGTGGTTTCAAATTTGATCGTTGTTGGAGAGTCATCCCCATTCACACCAAGAGCTGAAAGTAAAGCCTTCCTTTGCGACAGACAAGTCTGAAGCACCTCCAATGCAGACATCGCACAAGGAGTATGACCCAAGTCCTCGATAACTGAATAGTTCTGGGCGGCTCGACCATTTGGATTATGCCCTGAGCGCTTAAGTACCCCCTTAGGAATGCGAGGTGCAGCTTCAGGCTTATCCGCAGGTTTATCTACAGGTTTATCCACCAGTTTACTGGCCGGTTTCTCAATACGCGGCAAAGGAGTTCCTGGTGGGTCAGGTTCTTTACCTGGGTCGGGTTGCGACGTAGAATAATCTTTCACATGCGTCACAACTTTAGCAGCATGAACCATATTAATGCACCCACGACCACTAGTCTCAGGTGGATCATCATCACTAGATTGGTCCTGGGACTTCGAGTTCATATTCTGGTTATGCGGTAAAGGGTTTGTCAACACAGCTGGGCCCTGTGCTATGAAATTCGAAGCTTCTTCCATTCTAGGGCACAAGTATGTGAGGTGATCATCCTTACATAGCTTGCAAGGAAACTTAACCTTACGTTTATTCTGCTTGTCCCCCCCAGCATTTTTGTTGTTCTTGTCATTATTATTATTGGCATTATCGTTTTTATTCCCACCCTTCTTATTATTTTTACCCTTCTTACGATTCCGTCCGGGTTGCTGGTTACCCTTCTGGCCCGACGTTTGCACAGCATGTACATTCGTCATTTGGGCAGGATGAGACGAAGCCGTAGCTTGTCCCGAAGCAGATTGGTTGGTAGACGACTGAGCTACTTGTTTCGCAACCGAACCTGCAGGCTTTTTACTTGCACATCCCACGATGCCATCGGCATGTGGTCCAGGCTTGACCTTGGGATCAAAACTCGAACGAGGAGCATTAGGTATGATCTCGTATAACAAACCAGACTGAGCATAGATCAAGTCTAGCTCCTGCGCCCTAAAGATGGCTTGTTCCTCATTTTGAACTCCGGATGTGGAAACATCCTTCGCTATGTATGGCAATAAAGACTTGAGGAACCATTCAAGGAGGAATTTCGGCGGTATAAAGGCTTTGATTAATCTCTTTCGTCTACGCCACTCCTGAATATGATCAGAAATATGGGTGGCTTTGTCTTGCCGAAATGTCGACAAGAGCTCAGTGCCAACATCATATCGCACTGGTCGCTGAAAGTGATTAAGGAAAGTCATCGCTAAATCGTCGAACAATGTAAAGGCACCCCTAGGTAACTCTATGTACCATTTCGCCGAAGGCCCTGTGAGGGTGCGTTGAAATAGTCTCAAATGGACTGAGTCCTGATGCAAAGAATTGGAAGAGCACCATAGGTGGAATGTCGTAACGTGTTCACTCGGATCCTCTCCTGGTTTACCTTCGAATTCAGGTATATCCGAAGGAATCTTCGTAGGGACATCCGGCCATGCCGGGTCATGGGCTACTGGATCGTTCGTAAGTCTTGACAATTCAGGTAAGTTAAGAGTTGCGAGGAAAGGGAGCTTCGAATGGTTAGGTCTAGGAGCGGCTCCCTGGTTCACATAGGATTGATTACCACCATGACCTTGGCCATAGTGACCTCCTCCTGTATGACCCGTATAGGGTGGTGCCGAAGTACCATAATGTGGTGGACCTTGACTAGAGGGAGCTACAAAGCCATAAGCTGGAGGATAAGCAGGTTGTGAATACCCGCCTACATAAAGTGCGGAAACCTGTCCATACTGCATCCCATAGTGTGAACCATAGGCCATCGGCTGCAATGGTTCATGGGACACTCCATAGGAAGGTATATACATTCCGGAAGTGGGAATATACATACCCGAGGTAGGGAGATATGCCGAGGAAGTACCAACCTGACCTCTAGAAACATAACCTCCCGAAACCACGGGTGGTATGTGGGCTTGATACACAAAGGGTCTAGTAATCGCAGTACGGACTTGACTTGTAGCTACAGGACGACTCAAAGGACCACGCGGGTGAGGTGGAGGGTTCACATTTGAAGAACTCGGATGCGAGGACGCAGGAATCTCGGTAATCAGATATGTACTAGTGCCTATCGTCACTCGTCTAGAACCTGGTATCGCTATAGGATCACTAACTCTAGACCTAGGAGGTATATAAGAGGGAGCTTCCACCGCAGGGATGGAAGGTGCAATATGGCTAGTACTCCCAAACCTCTCTGCAAGGTAAGGCATGGGTATGCCCCCAGGCATAGTGTTAGGGTCAAAGTCGGATTCGACATTAAATGCCAAATCGTGTGTAGGAAAACCAGTGGTAGCATAACTACCATAGCTAGTAGTGGCAGGCTCAAAGTGAGTCTCGGCATCTTCCGGCATGCCATACCAGTAGTGTGGTAACGAGGGGTCTGGCCTAGAAGGAATAGGTCTCTCATACATGGCTCCAATCTCAGAAATCACAGGTCCTAACTCGGTTAGGTCGGGTGAAGGATCGTAAGTCGGTGTAAAATCCCCATCGTCAACACGAATGGGGGGAGGAAGTGTCTCAGATGTGTCCTCTGAATGGTCTCCCATGGTGTGTGAATCAGAGTGTGATGTAGTCCGCCTGGACTGTCTCGGTCCCTCTCCCAAAGGAGGAGGATCAGTAGAAGGCGGAAGTCCTGCTAAACGACGAGAACGGCGCGGAGCCGCACCCGAATCCACAATGACTCAAAAAATAGCAAAGACTCTCTATTTACGTCAACCCTAGGCCAACTAGCGTGCACAGAGCAATCACTACAAAATCTAAAGCCAAAAGCAAGAAAACAAGGGCTGGATAAGTGAGCTCCCGAATGCAGTAGGTATGCTTCGCCTAGGACAA
>LPNX011066349.1:88830-100244 GCA_001517045.1 Pseudotsuga menziesii | reverse complement strand
ATGAACTATTCCAAGATCCTAAAACCTAAGCTTGTTGGTGCACCCTATAAAAGAAAAGAGTGTAATTCATTTTATTTAGCGTTGATTTTAGTTGGCTTTAATTACTCAAAAATGGGATATGGCCGTGCAACTAATGGTGTTATGACGCAACAAGAAGTAAAATGCACACCTAACAATCCATGCAAATGCATGTGTCCATGAAAACAGGGTATGCATACTACGTGTAATGCACAATTTTTCTTCAAATGCTGATGCAAATTTTCCTATATGAACACCTAACTATTACTCCAAAGCAAATCTAGAACTAGTGCAAGTACAATGCAATGTGCAAAATGCAATGCATAATGAGAAGCAAATATTTTTGTATTTTTTGAAAATAAAGAGAAAGCAAAAGAGAATGATTCTACCCACCCCAGACTCTGCAAGCACACATAAACAGCATTCCAGCAAAGCACTAAGGAAAACGAACTCTAATGCACTAATCTCAAACAAAAAATAAAAGATGCCATGACAAGAACTTTCCTAAAAAAGAAAATTTAGGCTAAAAAAAACATTTCTGGTCAAAAACAGAGGTATTAACAGACTCAGGCAGTGCCAAAGGAGACTTAGCAACTATCAGAACTCACCCAACAATCCACTATCTTCCACAAAAAGGTAAAAACCAGGACATACGCGACTGTGCACAGTAAACCCACGTGTATACGCGAAAATTCCAGGGAAACCCGCGTGTATACGCGACTGTAAGCAATAAACCCGCGTACAGGAAGAAAAAGATGCAAAAATCATAGGCAAATAGATAGGCTGAGACTTACTTCACACCAATCAAGCTCTACCAGGCATACATGCCCCCGTACCCGACACAGAAACAAGAGAGAGAGAGCAATTCAAACACATTGAATGCCAAGAAACCAACCCCCAAAGGACAATAACTAGGACCTCCCCAGTAGAGTCACCAATTCTGTTACAGAGAGAAATTCCTATGGCTTGGGGTACCACAACAGACAGCTAGACTCCAGAAATCAATCTTTCCCAATATGCAATAGAAATAAACAATCTAACACTAAAGGATCGAACCTCGTACCTTATTCCGGACGGTTGAAGTAGATCCTTGTTGAGCTTTCCAATCTTCAACTTGAATTGTTATAGCACGTCCTCAACAACAAGTAAACAATACAAGCATACTATATTTCATGGTGTTAGATATATTCTAGCATATATAAACAATAATGTAAAGCATTTGATATATTCCAATGGATGCAATAATCATTCAAATACACATTAATGGACAGGAAAAGATATTTCTATTAATAATAATCAGAGATTACAAGTGACAACCTCTGACGGCACGTCTGCGAACCGGAGAAACTGAATTCCCCACTTGGGCCTCCACCACCTCAATCCTCCATCACTCCGATAGCAATCTTACTAGCAAAGGGCAAGCTTGGGAAGAACACAACAGTGCTCCAAGGGACAAAGGGATGCAGACTCAAGCATAAAGTTCTGGCAACAATGGACTATAGTTTAGCTACTCTCAATTCTCTCTTATGCTTTCAATGTACCAAGCGGTTCCTTATATAACTTTCCAAAGGGATACTGAAAGGTCAAATCCGTGCGATCTCAAGGCATATGGAAGGCCAGAAGTCATATGAATCGGATCCAAGTCAAGGAAACTTCCAAAAGGATTTGGATTTTTGCACACATCCCGATGTACGCGACTATAGGGAACAGATCCGCGTATGTACGCGGTTATCGGGGAAAAAGACGCGTATATCAATATTCTTATGTTTTTAGGGATGATGGGGGTCACATCAAAAGACAACAAGTGGTCCATAGGGGCTAATGAGTCTGCAGCGGGACAAGGGAAGGCCATACAATGTGTGATTCACCTAGTGTGGTGAAATCCGCTATAACAGGGGAACACCCTGAAGTTCGGTTCTTTGAATCATCACTGTCAGAGCCATATTTTACGTCACTCACCACTTTCTAAGCCACACACAGCCTCTAAATCTGATTCAGATTCCTATTAGACTAAGTCCACATTGTTCACTGCTCCATCTAGCCCCATGGATGGTGCACATACTGATCCCTTTCAAGGGGGGGAATGTTAATAGTGGGCTCACATCCATGCCACCCATCATTACAGGTATCTCTTCCACTGGTCCTATAAGCCTTAGTCCTAGGGGGGCCGTTTTCACTACACACATTACTACTGGTTCACTATCCACTAGTGGTGGTTCCATTCCATCCACCGTTGTCACTATGGTTCCATCTTTTATACCTGGGGGAAGTGGCCCTTCCACGTCAATTCCAACTATTCATTTAGTACCAGTGACTATTCCTATAATCAGAAGTCACCCATATCAACCCCCAGTCATGCATGGGAAATATGTTCCTGCAACTACCAACACCATTGTTGGAGGCTTCCTAAACCATCCTTGGCTCTATATTACCTTTTATGGCTAGTCTCATCCTGCCAAATTTGGAATGATTAACCAATGACCCCATTGGTCACCACCCACAATGGCCTCCTATTCCTACCAAGCTCCCTTCATACATCCCTAAGTTTGAGGGAAATGCAGGAGAGGACCCTCAAAATCAAATGATGTCATTTCATGTGTGGTGTTCATCTAACAACATCATGGATGACTCTATCTGATTGAGGTTATTCTAGCACAAACTTACAGGTATTGCGGCCAAGTGGTACATCGAGTTTCCTCATGCTACTTACCTCGAATTTTCCCCACTCACTTCGATGTTCCTTCAGTACTTTTAGTTACACATATGTTATGATGAGGGAGTGGATATCCCACTATCTTGTCGCCAGACCAAAACTACCCATATCATGGATTGTATCCATGAATGGCGTCATTGCTGTAGCTTGTGTAAGATCTAGTTGTATGATAGGATATTCTTGCATTAGTTCCTCAAAACATTACTCCCCACATAGCCAAGGACGTCGCATTTGAGAAACCCCAAAACAAAAAGGAATCCATCCCGAAGGCTTAGTAGTTCAATCTGATCTATGCCCAATTTGGTTACTTGCATACCATCATACTCGATGCTGCCCAGTTCGACACCTCTTGACATGATATGTCAGGGGAATCTCACATTGCGAATGGAGTTATCGTCTTTATTACCCAACACCCTCAGTTTTACGTGACCTCTCCCATGATGCCAACCCATCTGGGTAACATCCATAGTGTTTCCCAACTAAGTTATACCCCCAATTACTCATGTGTGATGGTTCAATCTAGAGCCACTTCATCTTATGCTCCCCTTGGTTACGCCCCTGATTACTCATGCATGATGAATCATTTTGGAGCTACCCTATCCTACACACCCCGCGCACCAACTTCTCACATTCACAGACTGACATGTTCGACACACTCAGGTTCTTGACAAACGTCCATATTTGCAACCCCTCCAGCTCCTTCGGTCTATTATGCACCACCTATGAAACCCACTCCAGCTTTGGCCCTAACTCCTCTAGTTTCCATAGGACAAGTTTATTCTCACCATAACCTTCCTAACCAACCCACCCCCAATAACCAACGAGGGAAAGGAAAGAACAAGAGAGGAAGGAATCGGGGCTACAACTAACCCCAAGGAGGTGCCCAATAGGAAAACCCTCCAAACAACAACGACCCCAACCCTCCTGCACAAAATCCCCATCATTCTAATTGACCTGGAAAGAACCCACTGTTATGGACCAATCATTTTTGTGTTATCTACAACATCTATGGCCATTACACTCATCAGTGTCCTCACATGGATCGCATCCAACTACTTCTCCAAAATGATATTCAACGTGATCTGAACAAGGATTGTCCGTCTCTGCCAAACCCAACGCCACCGGGTCCTCCTCCTATGGTACTCCAGAACCCCCTAACACACCAAGGAATGGTTGTAACCCAACCCTTGGCCCCACCTGCTACCGCTGGTCCTAGTGCGACCCCACCTTTGAAGGCTAGTGTCCATCGCCTCATGATTTTTTCTTCTGAAGTCAACCTCCAGAATCGACGCAACCAATATGGCTCCACCACAAAAACTGGTGACCCTTCAACAATGTCTATCTCTACCACTTCTGACATGTCTCTGCACTTACCTTGACCCCCAATAGATGGGGTAGCCAGAGTCCCATGGTTTCCTATACATCATGTCACAAACAACGCTACTGCTAGAGCTACCCTCAACTATAGTATAGTTGATGAATTGGCCCAATATCCTACAGGAATGTTTGCTCTAGAAGTGCTTAAAACTTGTCTTTCATAGCGTAAAGCATTGTTGTCTACACTAGGTGTCGTAGATTCCTCTAATTCTAGGTTGATCACATTCAATCTGAATCAAGGAGAACCCAGGATGTCGTCAACCATTTCCTTCCAAGTTTTGGTCATTATTCAAAATTTGGTCATACATCAATGCATTATTGATGAAGGGGCATCCACCTGCGTTATGTCAACCTTCGTTTGGTAGAAGCTTGGGCCCCTTGCCCTTCAAACTTCCACCACCTCTCTTTGTGCCTACGATGGTATTTCTAATCATCCCCAAGGGATTCTCATGAACGTTCTTGTTGAGTTAGTGGGAAAAATGATGTTGATCGACATTGAGGTTTTCAATTCCCAACCTGATTACAACCTCATCCTCAACTGTAGCTACATGTATTCCATGCAGGTCATGGTCTCTGTCGTCTTTCAAATTTTGATGTTCCCTCACAATGGGAAGATCCTCAATGTCAACCAACTGACATACTATGATTCGAAGGAGTTGACCACATCGTAACATGTCCTTTTCACTATCGACACTACCATTGACAGCGTTTCCATTCCATCTTTATCCGTTATTGGCCTGAGCTTGTTTTCCAACACCCCTATGACAAACACTTTTTTTCCCCTACCACTTCCACCTCCATAGAATGACATATTGTATTTGTGAATTATCACGTCCGATACCATCCCAACCACATCAAAACCTCAGTCACACCCCCAGCCACAGTCATCAAGGAATTACTGGGGTTCATTCCCAATCCACACAATTCCCTTCCTTTTCCACCATATGGCATCGTGAGAAATATTTTCATGTCTACTCTCAACTTACCCAATTTTATGCTGGGAATTCCTGTGTGGTACCTCAATCCACCCACCCCACCCCCAATTCCCAAAGTTGTGTTGACTCCCATCCAACCCATTGAGACGTTTTCACACCCACCTCCTGGTCCACCAAAGACTACTCTAGTCTCCAAGCTTGCCCCTCCTTGCAGATAAGGATTGGGGCAAGGACACCAAAGAAATGACTAAACCACATTGAAATACTAATTGCACGTTGTGTGATATCTAAGGTCATGCGATAAAAAACTGCCCAGAGCTGCCTCTCCTTCACACCCACATGGACGCTATGGACAAGACCGATGGTGCCTCAGTAGTCATTGTCTCGGATCCGCTAGTGGTTAAGAACAAGTCATTGCGAACCAACCATCCTTGTGTAGTGTGTGGTTTGTATGTTCATTACTCTCACCATTTCCCATACTTGCCTAAGTATCAGTCAGCCCTTCGCGACCTTTGGAAACACTCCTGTGAATACGACATTAACATCCTTGAGGAGATCCACCCTCTGGTTTCTTCCTCGAACACAACCAACACCATATACATGATCTCTAGTTCCAGTAGTCCCTTTCATCTCCTCAGTCATAAAGGATCCCTTTGATCTATCTATGCATTGTTTTAACAACTATGAGGAAATCCTTGAAGCTCTTTTGAATCCTGAGTACCCTTTGGATTATATGCACCATCGCTCATTCTTTATCCCCTATGAACCTCTTTCATCATCGGATCAATACTCAGTTGAAGCCAAATACTTCATCCATGGAAAAGTTGATTGGGTCAAGAACCCCATTCCAAAACCTGATTCCTTTGAAGAGGGAAACATGGCTAACATTTCTCCAACCATCAAGCTCAATATTTCAACCAAACCTGAGGTAGTTGAAGATATTACACTCGGAGCATATTGCTCCCTTGAAGAAGTTGCTTCTTACAAAGCACATTTCAAGAATTCTGTGATATTTTCAGTTGGTCTTATACCGAGATGCCTAGGCTTGATCCATCTATCGTCAGACATCACATCGACACATGGCCTAATGTTGCACCTGTATGCCAAAATCAAAGACCCATTCATCCCTCAAAGTATCCTATTGTCAAAGCCTAGATCGAGAAACTGGGTAAAGAAGGTTTCATACACCCCATCACATATACCACTTGGGTTTCTAATTTTGTTCCCATTAACAAAAAACAAGGTACCATTCATGTCTGTACTGACTTCCATGACTTGAATTTGGCATGTCCCACAGAAAACATCCCCACTCCATTCATTGACCAAATCATTGATGCATGTGTCTTCCATGAAGTCTTTTCTTTCATTGATGGTTTTTCCGATTATAACCAAATTCAAATATGGAAAGAGGATCAGTACAAGACCGCTTTCACAACCTCCTAGGGCACGTTTTCATATCAAGTTATGCCATTTGGCCTTAAAAATGTTGGAGCCAAATTTCAGTGGGCCATGATGTTCTACTTCCATGACCTTATCCACATCATATTGGTTTAACTATAATACCTCACAGCTCACTCTGAAAAATGTTCATAGCATCTAGAATACTTACATCAAGTCTTCTTGTGGTGTCACAAATACAACATCCGCTTGAACCCCCTCAAGTGCGTTCTTTGTGTCCTTTCCTGGCTTTTACTCGGATTTATCGTATCCCACAAAGGCATTATGGTCGATCCTTGGAAGGTTCAAACCATTTTGAATCTTCACCACCCACGTACTTTGACTAGCTATAGATTCTCCAAGGCAAGTCCAATTTTCTTTGTCAGATTTTCTATGCCTGAAGTCATCCACCATGAGTACATTTGTGGCATAGTTTTTCTTTTTTTTTTTACACCATTGTTTCCACGAGTCAGTGATCCCCTCCAGTAGTTGCTCCACTTCTAGTCACAATGAGTCCATTGTAGCACTCTGTCATGTCATTTGCAAGTGAGCGGGTGGATCTAACACATCCAACCTGCCCCTATGCCACTGGTAGCCCACTCAAGGGTGTGGTCCCTGTTACCACCTAACTTGTACTTAGTGGTTTTTATCAAGTGAGCCCGATGAACCGGACAGGGCTAACTTGTTCGGACTTCAAAAAGACCTTTGGAAGTACTTCTGGGAAGTGCTTGTTGTACTATATCACATGTTCATACCCCATGAGGGAATTGTAATAAATGTTCTAGCATGATAGTGTTTGTAAAAGAATCGGTCTCTTAGACTTTATTTGTCAATCCTATCAGCCCAGGGTGTTTTTTCCCTTGGTTATTATTGGTTGTTGAACAAACGACTGATAATTTCTGAGTTTTTCACTCCATACCTCCAAAGTTGGGGTGGTCAGCTTGGCATTTAGGCCTATTGAGGTTATTAGATTCTATGTGTCAATGTATAAACATGCTAGACATCATTTTTGAGTCATATGAACATGTCTAAGTCCCCCTAGGTGTTTTTCATTTTTTTCATTTTTTTAGTTTTTTCAGTATTTTTTATTAAAATTTAATTTTTCCAAAACTTAGGCTATTTTTTAATAGTTTAATTGGAAAAATTGATTTTGTAATAAAAGTGGGCCAAATAATCAGTTTCAGTCATGTAGGTGCTCATTTTCAAGCTAAGAGCACCATGTAAACCCATGGACCCACTATTTCCTAGTTTTGAGTGATTTTCCATCACTCAAGTCAGAAATCCCCAAAAATCAATTATTGATTATTTTAATTAATAAATTGATGAATAATGGAGCAAATCCAAAATCATAAATCAATGGATTCTCAACCGATTTGATTGAAATCAGTCAGATCTGAAGCAGATTGACTGGATCTGACAAATCCTTGACTGAAGGAGGTGATCAAATCAGACCCAGAGTTGATCTTGAGCATCCTTTATGAGGAATTTCGCCCTCCCTCTCTCCTCAACACGTTTTTAGCTCAACTGGATGATTTTTGGTGGATTCTTCAATCAACAGGTTGAGGTGTCAGTCAGATCAGCCCCCCGATTGACAGTTGCACTCAGTGAGACTCAGATCTGGCTCAGCTAAACACACATCATGCATTGATGGACTCTCCATCAGTTTATTTCACTTGATTCCATGAGTAATTGCGCCCCCCTAGGCTAGATGGCCTGCAAATTGTATATATCCAGGCATAGCCTCCTCTTCCAAGCTAGTTAGAACTGGGATTGAGGTGCTGCTGCTATTGTATTGTTGTAATTCTCATTTGAAATAAAGAAAAGCTTTGGAGGCAATACGGTGTGGTGCCATTACATGTGTGGATGATTATTGCCATTGTTTTACTGAGGTAACATGTATCTGTGGTCATTTTTTGCTATTTTCTTGTAGATCTGTGGTTAAGATTGCTAATTAGCTTATTACAATCTTGATAGGAAAGGTGTTGTTCAATAAGTTTATTGGCTGTCACTCTCCTTTGATGCATGTTTAGAGATCTAGATTTAGCATGTCCTATAAGCTTGTATGCATGTTATCTTGAATCTCTTTGTATGTACTAATCGGATCTCACAAGTTTCTTGGCAAGTTCTTTGATTTCAGCTGAGTTGCAGGTTCACACTTTGGAGAGGATGCTGATCTAGTTTGCTTCTTCATTCTCTTCAAAACATTTCAAAGGCATAGTCCCTCGGCATTCCACCTGAAAGCTCTACTGTGGATCTTCAAGGAAACCAACACTCTTTCTCTCTCTTCCTCCTTTAAAAATTATTAAACTTTCCTCAAGCTGGTTACTTTAAGGTTTCTTTTTAAATCTGATCTATCTCATAAAGAAAATCATACATATATATAATTATCAAGATCCCTTCAATTTTCTAGATCTTAGTTTCATTGTGCACATAAAGTTCAAATTCAAGAGATCTAGCTAAAATTGCCTTAGTTTCGCAAGTAGTTTATTGAAAAATTCATAGCTTGCTGTTAAGGTAGTTTCATTTGCTGTTCAATAATTTCAATATTCTGCAATATCAGTGCTATTAATTGGCTGCACAAACAGCAGGCCAAGATCCCAAGGAAAGCTTGCTTTCCTTGGTTCCCTTTTCGTCGGTTTAGCTAGTTTAATTTCATTAATTTTTTGAGATAAAGTAGGCTGACCCAAAGGCACTCTTAAAGTGATTTGGGGAATTTTTTATTCTAATTCACTCGCTTTCATTTATCAGGTCTGACAGAGAAGAAAATAATCTGCTTTCCAAAGTGGCTTTTGGAGCGCTCAAATCCCCCCAGGGGGCTCTCTTTTGTCACATAATTTGTAATTGTTTTGCATAAACTGTAATATCTTGGTTTCAGCCTGTATAAGGACCAATAAAGCTCTTTTTTATCAGTGCTTTGATATTGTAACCTCTGTAATAAAATCATCCTTTGAATAGGCTCTTTCGAGCCCATTCCCCACCCCCCCTGGGGGGATTCGCGTCGGTGCGTTTTTCGTCTTTTTCTGCTTATTTCCTTTTACTAGAATTTATCTGATTGGTAGGGTAGTATATTTGATCTTTTTGTTAATTCCATATTCCATATTTTATTTTCAAAAGTAATCATAATACTTACCCCATGATTTCCCGAGTGACCCACAAGGGGAAAGAGATTCGTGGTAGGATTAATCAGAAAACCGCATTTGTGTAGTTGTGTTATTTTCTCATCTTTTGTTTATCAGAATTTTAAAATTAACCTCTCCTTGATTCCCCAATTGAGATCCACTTGGATCGAAAGAGGTTCTTGGAGGCTTTTCTTTTTAAGCAAGAACACATCTTTTAAAAACTTATTAAAATTTACAAGACTCTAGTGTGTATGCTCTGCACTTGACTGTGGTTTGTCCGATCAGTCAAGCTGTATCAAAAGCACTTGGGTGACTAGCATAATTAGGACTCACCTTCCCCAATTAACAAACCATTAGGTGAAAATCCAACACCTCGATCAAACCTTTACAGTGGCAAAATACCCAAAGGAAGTGGGAACCTACTGAAAAGTGACCTCGAGGCACCGATATCTGTCACACCCTAATGGGTGTGTTACGAACACAGCCCCAGAGACTCCATTTCATCCCACATATTCCTTGCGGGTAGCCGTATAGGCTTTGTTTTGGACATACTCCAAGTACTCTCGGGTATATCTGGAATCCCCCTTTAAGCCTAATTTAAACAACTCATAATCCAATTTTAACTTAAAACATACCAAGATGCAATCGCAAAACATTTATTCCAAACACATGCAAGCACACTGATCTCTTTTGACTCCATTTTTAAGGCACTGGTCTTTTTTGCTTCATATATATATTGTGTATCAACTTTGTGCTTTCGTGTGTATCTTCGTATCTTGTCATCTTGATTGCTTATAGTTAAAATATTCAAACTCCTAAATAACTAATTTAGTACAACATCATTACACTAAGAAATCATCCTTAGTAACTTAATAGGGTCTACCCCCCTTGGCTTCGTTAGGAGTTGAGCCTAAATGGAGGAGTCAAGAACAAGGTGACAGTTTTGACTCGAGACTTGCCCCCAAGGACACACCGAGTTGCTTGAAGATTTCTACCACATGACCCAGGTGTGTGAAAGGCGGCAACACTTTTTGGAGCCGTTGCTGGGGATAAATCTTTTTATTCCCGAGTACGACTTAGCTTAACTTTTTTCTAAACAACTAAAAAGATAAAAAAAAAATTGATTGATTTAGTCTTTAAAAAACATAAAAATTAAAACTTGATCCATCTGGTGACTCCACTGTCTAACATCCTTTCAAGAATTTCTACCTGAAGAAACCGTCGACAATTATTCAATCCTCTCCCTGATCCCGAAAGGTTTATTAGGGAAAGATTGAATAGGCAGACTTCTCGTAGAAACCTTGAGGATTTGGGAGACCAATCCATCTCAGATATCCATCACATATTTGTAGAGAGTCATGTTCACTAATCTCAAGAAATGATGGAATTTTACAAACCCCTTGACTTTTCTCAGATAGCAGGTGCTCCTCATAACATTCCGAAAGATGCTATAAAGAAGCTCCCCCGATTCGAGGGAAATAATGCTACCACTGCCAGGACTCATCTCCGAAAGTTTGAAAGGCACCTAGTCAATTACTGTGATGATGTTGCCTCTAACCATGAAGATATCAAAATGAAGCTCTTTGCTTTATCCTTCGAGGATGATGCTGCACAATGGTATGAAAACCTTGGTGATGATTCATATAAAACCCTTAATGAATTCCTAGCAGGTTTTAAGAAGATATGGGGGGAAAAGAAAGAACCAAGACATTTGCTTGCTGCCCTTCATAATATAAAGAAGATGGAGAGTGAAACCATGGATGAATTTAATACTAAGTTCAGGCGTGTGGTTGCAGACCTCCTTAGAGACATCAA
>LPNX011066349.1:4658-86704 GCA_001517045.1 Pseudotsuga menziesii | reverse complement strand
AATCAATGGATTCTCAGCCGATTTGATTGAAATCAGTCAGATCTGAAGCAGATTGACTGGATCTGACAAATCCTTGACTGAAGGAGGTGATCAAATCAAACCCAGAGTTGATCTTGAGCATCCTTTATGAGGAATTTCTCCCTCCCTCTCTCCTCAACACGTTTTTGGCTCAACTGGATGATTTTTGGTGGATTCTTCAATCAACAGGTTGAGGTGTCAGTCAGATCAGCCCCCCGATTAACAGTTGCACTCAGTGAGACTCATATCTGGCTCAGCTAGACACAGGTCATGCATTGATGGACTCTCCATCAGTTTATTTCACTTGATTCCATGAGTAATTGCGCTCCCCTTGGGCTAGATGGCCTGCAAATTGTATATATCCAGGCACAGCCTCCTCTTCCAAGCTAGTTAGAACTGGGATTGAGGTGCTGCTGCTATTGTATTGTTGTAATTCTCATTTGAAATAAAGAAAATCTTTGGAGGCAATACGGTGTGGTGCCAGTACATGTGTGGATGATTATTGCCATTGTTTTACTGAGGTAACCTGTATCTGTGGTCATTTTTTGCTATTTTCTTGTAGATCTATGGTTAAGATTGCTAATTAGCTTATTACAATCTTGATAGGAAAGGTGTTGTTCAATAAGTTTATTGGATGTCACTCTCCTTCGATGCATGTTTAGATATCTAGATTTAGCATGTCCTATAAGCTTATATGCATGTTATCTTGAATCTCTTTGTATGTACTAATCGGATCTCACAAGTTTCTTGGCAAGTTCTTTGATTTCAGTTGAGTTGCAGGTTCACACTTTGGAGAGGATGCTGATCTAGTTTGCTTCTTCATTATCTTCAAAACATTTCAAAGGCATAGTCCCTCGGCATTCCACCTGAAATCTCTACTGTGGATCTTCAAGGAAACCAACACTCTTTCTCTCTCTTCCTCTTTTAAAAATTATTAAACTTTCCTCAAGCTAGTTACTTTAAGGTTTCTTTTTAAATCTGATCCATCTCATTAATAAAAGCATACATAGATCTAATTATCAATATCCCTTCAATTTTCTAGATCTTAGTTTCATTGTGCACATAAAGTTCAAATTCAAGAGATCTAGCTAAAATTGCCTTAGTTTCGCAAGTAGTTTATTGAAAAATTCATAGCATGCTGTTAAGGTAGTTTCATTTGCTGTTCAATAATTTCAATATTCTACAATATCATTGCTGTTAATTGGCTGCACAAACAGAAGGCCAAGATCCCAAGGAAATCTTGTTTTCCTTGGTTCCCTTTTCGTCAGTTTAGCTAGTTTAATTTCATTAATTTTTTGAGATAAAGTAGGCTGACCCAAAGGCACTCTTAAAGTGATTTGGGGAATTTTTTATTCTAATTCACTCAATTTCATTTAGTAGGTTTGAAAGAGAAGAAAATAAGCTTCTGTCCAAAGTGGCTTTTGGAGCGCTCAAATCCCCCCAGGGGGCTCTCTTTTGTCACATAATTTGTAATTGTTTTGCATAAACTATAATATCTTGGTTTCAGCCTGTATAAGGAACAAGAAATCTCTGTTTTATCATTTCTTTGATATTGTAACCTCTGTAATAAAATCATCCTTTGAATAGGCTCTTTCGAGCCCATTCCCCATCCCCCCTGGGGGGATTCGCGTTGGTGCCTTTTTCGTCTTTTTCTGCTTATTTCCTTTTAATAGAATTTATCTGATTGGTAGGGTAGTATATTTGATCTTGTTGTTAATTCCATATTCCATATATTATTTTCAAAAGTAATCATAATACTTACCCCACGATTTCCCGAGTGACCCGCAGGGGGAAAGAGATTCGTGATAGGATTAATCAGAAAACCGCATTTATGTAGTTGTGTTATTTTCTCATCTTTTTTTTATCAGCATTTTAAAATTAACCTCTTCTTTATTCCCCGATTTAGATCCACTTGGATCGAAAGAGGTTCTTGGAGGCTTTTCTTTTTAAGCAAGAACACATCTTTTAAAAACTTATTAAAATTTACAAGACTCCAGTGTGTATGCTCTGCACTTGGCTGCGGTTCGTCCGATCAGTCAAGTTGTATCAAAAGCACTTGGCTGACTAGCATAATTAGGACTCACCTTCCCCAATTAACAAACCATCAGGTGAAAATCCAACACCTCGATCAAACCTTTACGGTGGAAAAATACCCAAAGGAAGTGGGAACCTACTGAAAAGTGACCTCGGGGCGCCGATCTCTGTCACACCCTAATGGGTGCGTTACGAACATAGCCCCAAAGACTCCATTTCAGCCCACATATTCCTTGCGGGTAGCCGTATAGGATTTGTTTTGGACATACTCCAAGTACTCTCGGGTATAACTGGAGTCCCCCTTTAAGCCTAATTTAAACAACTCATACTCCAATTTTAAATTAAAACATACCAAGATGCAATCGCAAAACATTTATTCCAAACACATGCAAGCACACTGATCTCTTTTGACTCCATTTTTAAGGCACTGGTCTTTTTTGCTTCATATATATATTGTGTATCAACTTTGTGCTTTCATGTGTATATTTGTATCTTGTCATCTTAATTGCTTATAGTTAAAATATTCAAACTCATAAATAACTGATTTAGTACAACATAATTACACTAAGAAATCATCCTTAGTAACTTAATAGGGTCTACCCCCCTTGGCTTCGTTAGGAGTTGAGCCTAAACGGAGGAGTCAAGAACAAGGTGACAACCTTGACTCGAGACTTGCCCCCAAGGACACACCGAGTGGCTTGAAGATTTATGCCACGTGATCCAGGTGTGTGAAAAGGCGGAAACAGTCCCATGTCTACACATGAACACAGTATGTCACACGTATGATCTAGTTACCACCATGTTAGCATACCGTCAGGTCCCTAGAATTGTACTAGAGGTCGAGGCATGTCCAGTATCTCCCCAGTAGTCTATGCTCACGTATGGATCATCCTATACGATGATAGGAAGCTGCCACCAGTGTACAAAAATCTCCTGGGTGAAGAGATGACCTGTACTAGATTGAATCCCTCCCTACTTTCTTTGATCCATTTCTGGTAGTCACTTCAATTTGCGTCCCACCACACAAATCCCACCTTATACATTGAGCTAGCTTTGTACACTGCAGAGTCATCTAAGGTTTATTTGAGACGTTGTTCGCACCACCACTATTTTCTTCCCTCTATCTTTTGATGAGACCCTCGTCTTGCACTCTCATATTGACGAGCCCTTCGCTCCATCCATACTGCAAAGTTGGCTATGTTTTACTGCCATCCATCATCCCGCAAGGGGGCCTTATCAATGTTCTACATTTATTCCTATTAGCCATGTTCACAACATAACCTCTTTCCATATATCGAACACTTCCGCCTTGCTTGATTGACCATTACATAGTTTCTGTTAAGCTCTTTTTCTGACTCCTAAAAGAATGAAAAGATTGTTAAGAATGCTTGCTTCCTTTCACGCTCGTTAAATTATTTTAAAATGCATCTATGTGGCATCGCTTATTTCCTTTTTCAGAACACCTAGACTATTATAAGAAAAGGATCATCCTAGCACCTTCCAGCTAGGAACATTTCCCTTTGTATACTTTTATGCTTTCTCGGACATTGGTACTGTACTTTATGAAAAATATCATTATGTTTTGTCTTTATGCTCTTTTCTAGCCCTCTGATAAAGAAAATATTGCCGATCAAACTTGGTTCTGTTCATGCTTGTAAAAGTATTTGAATGACTACCCAGTTAGTATAGGTTTAACCTTTTTTGACCTGGTTGGAATACCAACAGTAAAGAAGTATTTCTTCCCCAAAGGTTGAAAGAGCTCTCCTTTCTATACTTTTATCCTTTTTCGGGCTTAGGAGACTATTAAAAAAAAAGATACCACACTGGATTATTCTTCCTATTTTCAGAATCTCTAAACATGAAAACACCATCGAGCATTCACTTTCTCGGGTTCGCTAAAAATCCACGAGATCAAGTCGTATTGAGCATACATCTATCCCTTCTTCGTGATCCTTAAACTATGAAGAAGGACAAAACAGTGTCTTTAGGTGCCACCACATATGATATTAAAGCATGGAATCTTCCCCCCATTGTGTATCCTTTGTTTAGAGTATTATGTGATGAGTATTCCTTGCATCCTCTGGATAACACTAGTCCAATTACCTCCCTCAGTATTTTCCATTTGCAGTTATCATCCTGGTATTACAACTATGATCCCTCTCCATGAGTCAGTTTCATTTTCTTCTAGGTCAGCCATGTTGTCATACTCTGAACAAAGGAAGTTTGTGTTTGCCATACCCCCCTGCCCCTATTCCCCCATTCAATGTGTCATTCCCCCAATTGTTCCACATCTTTGGTTATCCCCCTCGCACTTCTGGTCAAGGACACATCATTGCTTTGATTAGTTGCAAGTCTCCCTCTATCGACATCAACACATCTATTCCAAAGGATAGACTTAGAGGTCCCTGTATCCTAGTTTCATCCACCTCATTGATGAGTTCCTTGGACCAATTTATAGGAGTCATTAGTGCCTTTCAGGTTGGTTGTGTCTCACGTGCTCAACTTCAGCTACATCATCGCACTGTTTAGATTCGTACAGGGTATTGGTCCATTGATTATTTGGTCAAATACCCCAATTGTCACCTGAATCTAGCACATTGGTGAGTCTACCATGGGACCCACATAGTTTCACATCCCTTGTGATTTCTGGGCTGCGTTTGTGACAGTGTTTGGAATCCCCCGTGTTGTGCTTCCATGTATCTCTAGTACTTGATGCTATATATTGTACCATAGATATTTTGAATCTCAGTCATTGAGTCCCCCTAGTTATGTACACTTCTAGATCTAGCAGAGCATCAATTGTGATGATATTGCATTCCATGAGAATTCCATTGTTCCTATGTATCAGTTCTTCATATCAGCATTGTATTTAGCTTCCCTTTGAGGCCACCATTATGTATCATCATTTGTATATGTATTGATCAAATCCCATGTTTTGAGCCTTATTCCCCTTCTTTATTCTTTTTATATTTTTAAAAGCATGGGTATGCCTGCCTCGTCCATATACATGTCACACATTATATGTATCTCATCCATTTTTTAGAATCCAAAATAAAAAACCAAAAGCCACCATAGTTGGAACGAGGAAGCTCCACTTCTCCGCGTGTCTCTCCAGTATCTCCACTATTGTCACCATTATTCCCATGATCCTATGATGTCCATCGACCATACAATGAGCTCCTTCCCTCACACATCAGGGAGCAATCTATTAACACTAAAAAGTGTTCACCTAGATCTACATGGTCTAAACCATATACATACATCATATTCCTACCATATTTCCCTTACTTTTGAGCTTCACAATTGTATTTCCACAAAACATGGTCCAAAACATCATTATTTACTATGGTTTACCCTCACTTTATCCCAAAAATGGTTAAAAAAACTTAAAAAGGGGTCCAA
This sequence comes from Pseudotsuga menziesii, assembly GCA_001517045.1. Taxonomy (NCBI): domain Eukaryota; kingdom Viridiplantae; phylum Streptophyta; class Pinopsida; order Pinales; family Pinaceae; genus Pseudotsuga; species Pseudotsuga menziesii. Next base: position 81,250 of record LPNX011066349.1, on the reverse strand, counting down.
AACCCTAAAAACGAGAATGGATCAGAAAACCACAGATAAATACAATGGGTCACCACCTTGGGTCAAAAAACCCTAGGAACATACTATAAATACATTGTGAAGGGATCTCCCAAAACACTCTTACTCATATTTTTTTCCTCATTCACTTGTGGGTACACTGTGACACTTTTGCTCTCAGGTATTCCACATACTCCCTTGCCACCATTCCCATTCCCATACCATGTCCATGGTGTATGTTGAGACATTCTTAGTTTGACAATTGTTCGTGGAGACAACTAGAGAACCAACCTGTGGAGCTATGGAACCACTTCTGAGGATGCCTACAGTGGCCCATTCTACAAGAGAAGAGGTGTGTTTTTATTTATTTTCATTAGTTTAGTTTATCCGATATATCTTGAAAAATGTTAAAAAAATATTTATTTTATGTTACTAGTTTAGTTTTCTTTTCTATTTTCCATTGAACACTTCATTATGATCACATCGAACTAAGGTTGGCACCTCTGCACGTAGCCAGGGAAAAATCCCCACTACACAATCATGATCATTTTTCTTCCCAAATTTCTACAAAACATCGTTTACGACCCCGAAATTTTGGGACCCCAAAAAACGTAGAAAATTACAAGAAAGTTGCCAAAATGGAAAATTGTTTTGAGCCAATGGAATAGGTGGGTGGCCACCGATACCCATCTAGATCAACTGCACACACACACACACACACACACACACACACACACACACATTAGATAAATTAAAATCATAAACATTGCATTACACACTTCCTCAACCTTTGCACTCTAAAATGAGGTTTGCATCTCGAGATATTTGGTCTCTCTTGGTGCTTGGTAGATCCCCTTTTAAGATGGATCTATGTTGGTATAAAATAAATTAAGAAGACAATGAAAAAATTGTCTTATGAATTAACTTGAGTAGTGGACTAATCTAGATTACAAGCACATGTTTACCTAAACATTAAAAAAAAAAAATAGATTTTTTTCATTTTTCGACAAATTAACTATTTAAAATTTATTTTTAAATTTTTTTAAAATAATTTTTACTTCTTTATTTAAGTGAATTTATTTTCTTTAAATAGTTTTAGCTATTTAAAAAAATAATTGTATATGTTAACAAAATCTATTAAATATTTCTATGTATTCATTGTAATATAAATTTTAAAGAAAGAATTGTAATAATTTTTAGCCTTATTCGTAAAAGTGTGTTGGAACATATTTAAGGAGTGAAATTTTAAAGCGGGTAAGAGCAAGTTAATTATGGTCTTTCATAATGCCTTAGTGGCAATTTAAATATGAAAAAACAATAATTTGTTGTCTTAGAAGAATGATTTGAGGTATTGTTATAACTAATTTGAATATGGCATAAAAATATTAAAGAGAGGAAATCAAATCGGTTTATGGGTTAGAGTTCTTTTAACAATGACATGTCCCTTTCCTTACAAGTTATAATGTATGTATTCCCATTAGTATAGGTGTCGAATACTCAATGTCTATTAAAATTTCCTTTAAAATTTCCTTAAAATAATTACTAGAGTTGTGGAGATCTCTGTCTTGTTGTGCATTTTAAAATTATAATGTTAATTTTATATTATTATAATGTTAATTTTATATTATTTTAAAATTATGGAAGTCATCATAGACCTAAAATGTTGGGATTAGATATTAGTTCAACGTTTGAGGTCTTAACATAATTAAATTGTGTGTGTCTAGCATTGGGTTTAAGGGAATGAAAAAATTATAGCAAGAATGAAAGATGTCTATATTTGAATTTATGATTTTTATTTTAAATGTGGTTCACAATCCTAGAGAGGGGTTGTTATGTTTATGGAAAGAATTCCCAAGGGGCGCCACTCGAAGGAGCCTCACCCTGTTGGCTGTAATTACGGAGCCTAAACTGATGGAGACATCAAGTGAGACCTTAATATATCTATGCATAGCCACCAGAGGATGTAACCTCAAAACCTTCTCCTTACAACTCACAACTCTCAACCACTTGTGTTAACCCATCGGGATCCATATTTGAAATTATGATATATATATATATATATATATATATATATATCAATAAAAAAGTAAAATATAAATAATAAAAAATATTATTTAATAAAATCATATTGCTAGAATATGCACAGTCATAAATATGTGTGTTTAGTTTCATTGGGGATGGATTAATTGTTTTTGCAGTCTAAACCACGATTGTCATGTCGAACATAATTACAAAAAAACCAAGTCAAAAAACATATAATTTGAAATTCTCAATCCCACCAAGAAAATTATGAATTTAAGGAAAACACACACATTATAATAACATGTTCTATTATGAATAAGAAACCACAATCGCATATTATTCTTGCATCTTTTCCCAATGTCCATGATATCATAGAAGATATCCATTATTCTCGGCTCATTTGATATCTTTGTTCATAGCCATTAAGCTCAAGAAGATTTGTTTTTTGTGTAAGGCCCTTGATTTCCCCCCTTGACCATGACATGGGTCATGGGACCCAATTTTACTACGTAAAACATACTAATAGTTCCCATATTCAATGTTGTGGAACTTGGTCATGATAATTGAGCATGAAAAGGATTTTTTTAGGGATTGGTTCATTTGTTTCGCTTCCCTAGGAAATGATAGAAGCCTTGAATCCCATGCATTTTGAAAAAACTCCTAATGGTTCCCATATCCAACTCGAAGGCTAAATATCTCTTAGAAAGGATCAATGCAGTTGTTCAAAGACCACATTAGCTCTACGTTGATTCATATAGAAACCACAATGTATTAAATTGGTCTAGAGCACTATAGAGTATGTAGCTGCATACACAATATTATGATTGGACATTCAATAGTAAAATTTTATTTGTGATAGAGCAATGTAAGAGTCATTATTGATTGGATTGTGTGTTTATAATCACATTAAATTGACGTAAATACTAGAAAAAACAATACATAATATCCATTAGATTATGTTGGGAAAACAAATGTGAAAAAAATTGGAGGTTGGATACCATAGAGAACATCAAGAACATAGTTATACCTCCCACTACCTTGTTTTCTAATTCAAATTCGTAATATTGGTCTATTATTTGAGATGAGTTTTTCATGAGAAATTTTGTGGTTGTTTGATATCATACATAGTGGACTTGATCTTATTGGGAACTTGTCAAAAGCTACACATATATGCATAAGAATTTGGTATAATTATAAAAGAAATCATTCAAGGAGGTATCGATGTCCACACGTTTCGCATGTGAGAAATTGGATTTGAATCCTTGAAAAAGTTTTGCACAAATCTAGAGTTTACATCACTCAATTGGAACTTAAGGATAGAGCATGCAATCATAAAATAACCTAATTATTAAGGCAACGGATCATAACCATTTCATGCCTTTCTCGATGATTAACAACAATGTGAAATACTCCCAATTTGACCATTGTAATTTATTTAATCAAAAATATGTAAATGATGTGGATAGGATACTATGGATTCCTAGTGTGAAGCTCAAGGCCAAGGCTCAACTAGTGAATGGCTAGTCATGTATAATGTAAATATTTTTATTGGACCGTATGGTTTCCTTATCATGCTAACTTGAAATATATGTAAATATTATGTGCACAAATAATAAAATGGTCCAAGATGGATGTGTAAGGAGAACTAGAGGGGTTATGATTCCACCGTATGTGAAGATGAAAGAGGGGACTATGGGAAACTAATACTTTGCTTCTGAGTCTCAACCTAGAACTCACCCAAATTGTGTCATGTAATTTGAATAAGCTAATTATCTCCTTTTATACTATTTCCCAACCATTGAATGCGTGCATGGGGTTTGTGATAAAAGTCACTTCATGCATTTATTGAAGCATGGGACTGACTGTCTTTTCATCACAATTATGCCAGTTGCTAGAAGTTAGTATTCAACTATTAGGGGTACTTTCTTCTATGGTTAGAAGATATGTTGGTTGTTTTTTCAAGATGATCTCATATCCCTTGGGGTTAACCTTCATTGTCTTATTCTCTCACATGGATCTACACTATGCAGAGCTCTCCATTATGGTTCCATATCACTACCATATTGTGTATAACCCAACAAATTCTAATTTAGAGGAAACACTATAGATTTGAAAGGGAAATTTCTAGTTTTAGGTGAGCAGAGAGGCTAGGAAATCTAGGAACCCTTGCCCATTGAATTATGATGCTCATATATGCCTGAGAATCCATGAATTGAGATTGTAGGTGGCTCTCCAACAATATACACCATATTTGATCCAGGCCATGCCTAGGTGCAAACTGGGGATAATAGTCGACTGAATGAGCCGAACATTGTTATGGAGGAAGCATATAAGTAAAACAAGTAAAGTAGGAAATACACTATATCGACAGAAAGTAAGCACACAAACAATATGCAAGATTTCGAACCAATTTCTATTATTACTTCTTCTCTATGAAAGTTCTTGTTGTTTTTTTACAATAATGTATATGCTTATATAGAATGTTGAGATGCTTGGGTTCTTGCCCGTTACATTCAGTTACAAGAATTTATAATGTTTCAAAAGTTCAACCATCATATATAACTATAAAACGAAGAGACAATATGTCGATGTTCGACACTCATTGGTGCCAAAAAAGCATGTAAATATGTTGTATGTCAAGTGCGAAACCTGTTGAGGTTGTCAAAGTTAGTTGTGTCAAGGTTTGGACTTGTTGAAGCCAATAGTGAACCTATGAAGCAGTAGATTAGTTGAAGTAATCGAAGTGCTATACTTTGTCGAAGTTCGACAACATGCCAACTGTTGGTTGGATCATTCCTCCTTCCTTAAGCAATAATGGGATCCATTGTGTATTCGTTCAGGTGAGGAAACCTGTTGCCCACTTCAGTAGCAGAGCACCATTTTCCTTGCGCAAGGAGTTGTCCAACTTTAGCCACTTGACACAAGGGAATGGAGTTCATCCTTGTATGGCGTATGCATTGCCCCACAATGGTGTCGCAAAGAAGATTTCCTAAACATCTGGATGGATGTATTTAGGTTCTAATGTATGCAAGCCATTATGTTCCAACAATGGTACATGGTATGGTCGAACTAGATCTACATTGAAGACTAGATGTAGGCCAAGGCATGCAAGAATGTAGAGATGAAAATCATTTTTGCCAATTTGTTGAAGGATACTATAAGGACCATATCTCAAAGGTTTCAACTTTTTGTGTGGACCAGTGAAGTGCTCCTTCTTTAGATGTAACCAGACTTGATCCCCAATTTAGAATGAGAGAGGAATACAATTCTTGTCATGTCAGGCCTTAGATTTTTCATTAGCTCGTTGCAACATGTCTTGTGCTTGCTTCTAGATGTTGTAGATTTGATCTCTAAACTTTAATTCTTTCTCCACTCCTCGTCCTTCAAAGTTGGTTTCATTCGACTGTGTCAAGGAACTGATGAAGTCAATAGGCATCAAGGGTTGAAATCCATAACAAATATCAAATGGACTCTTCCCTGTAGAACTGTGTTGAGCACGATTGTAGTTGTGTTGTATGTATGGAAGGTTGTCATCCCATGTTTGACAATGCTTGTGGTTGTACATGCGAAGAAGTTGTACTACCAAGCGAGTTACAACTTCCGTATGTCTATCTATCTACATATGGAAGTTTTTCAACAAAGAAAGTATCGTGTCAAGCTGTTTCCATAGATTTTTCTAGAAGGTGCTGAAAAATATAGCATTTCTGTTGGAAATAATGGTCGTTGGGAGGCCATAATTTTTCCACACATGTTCGAAGAAGAGCTGAGCAGTCTGATGTGCTGTCGTATTTTTCTTGCATGGTATGAAGATAGCTATCTTGGAAAATCTATTGACTACTACTAGAATCATGCCATGTTGATTCTTTGGTAGTAGGATATCACGTCAAGTAGTCCATAGAAATATATTCCCATGGTTGACTAGAAACTAGAAGGGGTGTGCACAGTCCTTGTTGTCGATTTGGTGGTTTGGCAATGGCACAAATAATGCACGATCAAATGTACTTGTTGATGTCATATTTAAGTGAAGGCTAATGAAAATACTTTTGGAGGATAACAAGTATTTTTGTGACTCTAAAATTTCCTATAGGCTTGTTGTAGTGCACATCCCAAATGAGCTTCTGTCAGTGCTCACCAATCGGTACACAAATTTTTCCAAGCTTGTATAGCAAGGTGGAATGTAGGAATTAGTTGGTAGTAGACAATGTGTTAGTTTGAAGCTGTCGATAAATTGCAGAAAAGTTACAATCTACTGAATAAAATTGTGGCCAAGTAGTGGTGTCGTAACCCTGCATACTCATCACTGGAGATAGTAGAGTAATGGGTTGTCGACTGAGAAAATCAGCTGCGGCATTGACTTTGCCTTTCTGATACTTAATTACCAACTGAAATTGCTGCAGGTAATTAATCCACTTGAGTTGTAGGGTTGTCTGTAGTTTCGATTTGGACGAAGCAAACTGCAAAGGTTTATGGTCAGTGAGGATGACCCTATCCTTGCCAAGAATGTAGTGTATCCATTTCTTAAGAGCTTGCACAATGGCATACAATTATTTTTCATATGACAAATACCTTCTAACAGTGTCATTGAAATTTTTAGAATGAGACATGACTGGGTGACCTGACCGAGTGATCACTGCACTGAGAGAATAGTCTGATGTGTCTGTCTCAATCTCAAAAGGCTGATGCAAATTAGGTAACACAAGTACTGGTGCAATACAAAGCATGTTTTTGAGTTGTTCAAAATATTTTTGTTGTGTCGGTGTCCATTTGAAGACAATTTTCACATTTCCTTTAGTCAATTGATTCAAAGGCCATGTGATGTGACTGAATCCAAGTATGAATCATCGATAGAAATTATCCAAACCAAGAAAACTTCTTAGTTGTTGAGTTTTTTTGAGGAATGGGCCAATATTTGAGGATCTATATTTTTTCTGGGTCAACATGAATTCTTGCAGAATCAATTACATACCCCAAATATTTTATGTTGGTCATTGCAAACGAGCATTTCTCCATGTTCAGATACAGTCGATGTTCCTGGAGAGTTCCGAAGACTTGTTGAAGCTATCTGACATGTTCTTCCCATGATCGACTGAAAATAAAGATATTGCGAGATAGAGAATGACACATTTGTTGATGAAAGGTCGTAGAAGGTCATCCATATATCTCATGAAGGTTGCAGGTGCATTTGTTAAAATGGAAGGCATGACTAACCATTGTAACAATCCTTCCTTGGTCTTGAAAGTTGTTTTCCATACATCGGTGGAATCGAATGGAATTTGATGATACTTTGACTTGAGGTTGAGTTTAGTAAAGAACTTATCACCTTTCAGATAGTTGATGAGGTCATCTATCCATGGAAGAGGGTATTTATTCTTTACTAAAATTTTGTTGAGAGCCCAATAGTCGATGAACATGTGCCAAGTCCCATCTTTCTTTGGAACTAGGATGATTGGACTTCCACAAGGAGAAGAGCTGGGGAAGATATGACCCTTGCCGATCAAATCCTTGATTTTCCTATGAATATCTTCATTCTCAAGAATGGATCTTCTGTGAACATATGCGTTAGGTAATGAAGAACCAGGAACAATTTTAATGGAGTGTTTTACCTAGAAATGCAGAGGTACTATGTTCAGCTCTTGAAATATGTTCTAGTACTCCTCAAGAACAATGTCAATATATTGTTGTTGTCGAGAGATCTGTTGGTCGGTGAGTCGACTCATTGTTGCAGTATTTATGGAACGTTGATTCTTTATCATAATTAATGTGAATTTTTTAGCATGATTGATAAGATTCTTTTTTTTTGGAAGATTTCATAGAAACTGTTGATGTGGGTTGTCACTCTGGTATGTCGTACCAATGATTCTGAATTTCGACAATCACCTTCGAAGGTCGTGACTGATATGTACCATGTCGATCCCACAAGTAAGGTTTCCTAAACAAGGAGTTGGCTACAAAAAGAAGTGCCACATCATAGAGTACTTCATCTTCAAAAGGAATAATGAAGTAGGTGAGTCTACATTGGCATGTGATTCTTAGTTCCTTTCCATCCTTCATCCAAATGATAGTGTAAGGCTGAGGATGTGGATTGGTGACAAGACCAAGTTTCTTCACAAGATATTCACAAATGAAGTTCTTCTAGCTACCGCTATCCATAATCAGATGTAATGGATTTTTTTGAACCCATATATGTGCATGGAATAGGCATTCAGGTTCCTCCTCATCGATGAAAGTCGAGGCTGTCAAAGTAGTAGAGGTTGAAGCTAAGAGGGTTGATGTATCTAGATCAGATTCTACTAGGGTTCTGTCGAACAATTTGGATGTCAAATTTTTTTCCAAAAATGTCTTTTGAGATTTGGATTCTGACATATCATGCCCTGCTGAATTGTGATAATCACACCATTTCTCAGTAGGGTCTTATTTGATATGAACCCTCTTATCTTTCTGAAGTTTATTCTTTTGAAGATCAGGCTTTGACAGAGTCGGCTGAGAAGGGTTATTTGAATTTTTGAAGTCAGCTGGCGACTTCTTGTTAGATGTTCAACGTGTTGGCTTGTTCACGAAACGTGCTTTTCCTTTTTGTTTAGCTTCAATCTTGCTGGCATAATGAAATTCATCCACAAGTTTACTAATAGTCAGAAAATCTATCTCTTGCTGAATGTACGGGGATAAACCATTGGAATACTTCAATAAAAGCAATTTCTCTTCTTCTTGGACTCTAATTCTAGCCACGAGTCAATTAAATGCATCGGTATAACTCTGTATGGATTGGTCTTTCCACTATCTTAGTTGTTGTTGTTATACGTAAATATCGTCATCAACATGTGATGAGGTCCCAAACATCTATATTTGTACCGAATCCTAAAATGTGAAGTGAAAATCTTGGTCCAGACATCAATCTTGGAAATGAAAATCTAGCACTGCTCCTACCCTTTATTCCATAAGTGGTACCTTCTTTAGCACTGCCCATAATATATTGGAAGTAAGTGGTGGAACTGCCTTTACCCTTTGTTCAAGGCGTGGTTCTTCCCTGTCACCACTCTATCTTAGTGAGGAAGAAGCAGTGCCCTTGGTAAAAAGTGAAAAAGAGAGAGTTTTCATGAAGCTTCTCAAAGGAAGGCTTCGTGGAATTCTTATCCCTACTCACTTGGTCCACTTGGACTTGAGATCCATCCTTTATGGATCTCCTATCCACCTCACCCACCGTTTTCTCAACCAAATATATCCATCCAAATAATATAAAAGTAGGCTCATATCCATGGTTGAGAAAGAGAAAAGTTATGTTGTTGCATTGTTATTCTATCCTAAATCAGTAGGGTGAGCATAGGAGGAGCAAGTTGGATCTATTGAGGATAAGATATTGTCTTTTTGAAAGAGGCATATCGACATTAAGGCATAGGTTGTAAACTTCTTTTTTATTTAATGAAAAATTGGTTCCTTTCCCATAAATTAAATTGTGCTAATATCATATATTTTATTGTTAAATTCCTTAGTCATTAGCATAAAGTAGTGGATATATTCTGGTTCCTTTTTATCTCTTTGTTGTTTTCATGTGATTATGCAGGTATGTCATTACATGAAGCAGCTACATCGTAGTATCAAAGCAATTCATTCCAGACTTCCATTTATTCTAGGGAAAGTCTTCCAAGGTTGTTGTGAACCATTTGTTCTAGATTTGAACCATTTAGACTAGATGAACAACTCCTGTCCATAGGAGGTGCAATATTCATAGCTACAAATTTGGCGGCTCCACTGGGGAGAACTTCAACAAATCTGATCTTCCTTGTTCTTTCTCAACACTTGTCTGAAATCCAGGCTCTAGATTTTGATCACTTCATCAGATCCACTAGCAGATCTAGTGAGATTTTGTTCTAGTATCATCATACCTTTTAGATATGGGTTATCTTCACCTTCTGTACTTAAATTCCTATTAATTCATGATTTAAATGCCAATTTTATAGTAATTAATTTTTCTTTTTTTTTCGCAATTATTTTGTTTTGGAAATCTATAGGGAACCGTGCATGAATAGAGGGCTATAAGCGGTGCCACCACCTAGATTTAGTGATAAGGAAGTAGTGCCATTGCCTGGATTCAACAATCAAGAAGTGGTACTCTCTCAGAACTGCTCTATTAGTGCCCTTCTAGAAGCAGTGCTAGGTAGGGTTTCTCCAGACTTGTTTTTTCAAAGTTTTTGTAAAAATATTGTGTGATTTGGTTTCCATTCGGAGTGTCTGGGCTTGTTTAAAGAGATCTAAGTGTTTGAATTTTGGATTGTTTATGTGGTAAAGGCTTGTTTTGTTAGAATAAAAAATCCAGGTTAGGTTAGGCTCATCTTTTCAAAATCTTGTATGCTTGGTTTTGAATTTTGAAAGGAGAGATTGGAAGCTTTAGTTCAATTAGATATTTTCTTCTCTTCTTGTCGTTGATAAGACTAAAAAGAAAGACCTGCTTGATTGGTTTTTTGTTTTGATTTTTCGTTAAGTTAATGAAAATAATTCTTTTGGTTTGAAAATAAAATTTCTTTTTGAGACTTAGTTATATTTCTGTTTGGAGATGAAATATTGGATCTTAGATTAGCCTCATAAGCTTTCAGATCTACATTTTTTCTTCTTTATTTTTACATTCTTGTCTCATAAAAATAAAAATATTAGTATTTTTAAGTTAGATCTTTCTAGTTTTAAAGAAAAATTGAAAAAAATATTGTATATTCCTTTGAGTTTTTTTTGTCTTTCTTCTTGGAAAAAGAGATCTTACTTTATTGGCTTGCTTTTAAAGCATAGATTATAGAAGTTTTACGTGTTCACAGTCTCAGAAAATTTTTTATTAGTTATACTATATGGGAAAGTTTGGTTTTGAAATGAAATTGGAAAAATAAAATATTTTCTCCTTCCCGTAAGTAGGCATGTTTTGAATGGTAAAGTGAAAGAATTTGCACATCATATTTGCATGGTTTTACATTTTTGTCATAAATCCATGCATTCACCTAACCGTTCAACTTAAAATTAACGGTAGCTATAGGTTAAATTTTTTTAGTAATTTGAGTGATAGGTTAGAGACATGTTTCGGCATCGTAAAACATAGGAGTTTTTGTTTATTACCTGCACTATAGCCCGAGGCTCACGCAATTCTTCCACATACCTTCGGTATATCGAACAACCTTTCACGTACCTTTGAGGTATATAGAAAGGTACTTCATGTAATCAATTGTATATCGAAAGGCCCCTTGTGAACGATTGTGCATTAGACAACAATACTACGGATTTGAACTCCCATGTGCCTTGATTATATTGGGAGGCCCTTCTAGGATTCCTGAGACCATTTGAGAAAATCCTTTTGGTCGTCTTGTTGGTGTAATGCACTAAGAACAACACTTGGGGAGATTACTACACACATACCATCCAGGTAGTTAGGTATTTAGGTGAGGGACGGTTGATCCTCCTCATTGTGCTTTACTGTTGGACCCTTCGGTATATTGCGAGTTGCAAAAACTTGACAATCCTACTGAGGAACCAAGCTTACATCAACCCCTCTTATCACTTAAGTTTGCTTGTGGCCTATAGTTTGTGTAGGAGAAGACCTTACTTTATTTCTTTAGTTTTGAAACCCTAGGTTAGGTTTAGTGACTTTTACAATCTAGCCGACTTTTAGTATAGAAGGTTTAGAAGAAACCAGGGCTTACCACCCAACTTTCCTCTTGTTACAGGAGAGAGGCAAATGGAAGCCATAGATCAAGGAGCTGGAACTCACTCCCATGTGGAAGGAAGTCCAGTTGTGCATGACAGAGAATGATTCACTGCTTATGTTACTCCCTTGGCCCAACAGCCTCCTACGATTGATTCTTCCTTTCATTCATTGATCGAAGGTAGTAATGATGGTCATGATGAAGTATAGTTTGGACCTGATGCTCCATTTTGGAGAACTTCTATGGGTCAAGCCCTTTCTGAATTCGTGATCACTAGACCTTCTTTTGAGAACCCTCCTTCAGGGAAGGATGAATATAGGAGAATTAAATCATCCCTTGATTGCGATCTTAATTTTCGAGAGAGGATGGAAAGAGTAATGACTACTCTTGTACCTCACAAAGAACCCATGTCAGCTCTTTTACCCTGTCTGTCAAATACATGGCCTTCTAAATATCATACACTTGCTGAAACTTTGGGGCCTATTGAAGATGTTCCAGTTCATAGTGTGATGTCTCATAATCCAGGTTAAATCTACAACCCTACATTTTCACATCCTAGGTCTATTACTAGTTCTCCCATACCCATTATAGCTGGGGAGAAATCCACATCTCACATCATATCATCACATTCCAATGTTGGGGGGAAACCCCTAGCACGCGTTATGTCATCTATTAGTGGAGTTGTTACTTGTTCTAGACAAAATACTACTGTAAGCCAACACGTAGTAGTTGTTCCTCCTACCAATACCAATATGGTAAATCCTCCATTAAGTTCAGGCCAACCCTTAGGGTCACAACCTATGGTCAATTAGTATTATTGGGGTTATGGTTACTACCTGGGAAATCAATTACCTATAGATAATATGAATTATCCACCTACATCTATAGGAAATACATATCCTGGAATTCCTTACCTTGGAAACATTTTTACACCTTGGGGGAAACCTAATTGGTCTTACATGCTAGAAATGGGAGGAATGCCTATTCTTACTACTAGAGGTGCCAGAGGGCCACCTTATGGTGGCCCACCATTTGGAGGCCCACCAGGCAGACGCCCACTAGGTGTAGGCCCACCTAGAGAAGGCCCACCTGGCGGAGTCCCACCTGGAAGAGGTCCACCTTACGGAGGACCACAACTTGAGGGGACACCACCGGGAGTCCCACCACTTATAGGCCCACCTTCTGGGGATCCACCCTCTGGGGGACCACCACCTAGTGAACCACCACTTAGGGGTCCACCACCACCCATAGGTCCACCACCTAGAGGCCCACCTTCAGGTGGCCCTTTTCTTGGAGGTCCTTCCCCTTTGGGAGGTTCTTCGAGAGGATCATCTTCCCATCAACCATCCTAACAACCTGTTTATCTGTCAACCTATGGTCCCACTGGTGCATACATTCCTTATCAATATTACCATTATGTTGAACCTAATAGACAAATTCCATTCCTAGCAACTTTGGACTTGCCATATTTTTCCAAGTTGATAAATGATCCCATTCAATACAACCGTTCGTGGCCTGCCATTCTAGTCAAGTTACTATCAGACATTTTGAAGTTTGATCGGAAGTAGGGAGATGATCCCAAAAATCATGTCATGAATTTTCATCTATGGTGTTCTTTGGTCTCCTTGATGGATGATTCTATTTGTTTGAGACTCTTTAAGTGCACTTTGACCAACATGGATGCAAAGTGGTATATTGAACTTCCACGATTTTCATTTATGGATTTCATCTCATTGGCAACCATTTTTCTCACATACTTTCAACTACCCATTCGTTATGAAATGGGAATGGACCTTTTGACCTCACTCCATCAAAATACCTCTACACACATATCAGACCATATCCATGAGTGGAGAAGGCAGAGAATACTTATTAAAGCTCCTATCCTAGACCAACTATTAGCTGATTGGTTCACGAAATACTTGTTTCCTCCCATTGCCCGAGATGTTGCCATGGGCGGTGCTATTACTGAAGAGTGGGGTATTAGTCGTGCTCAGTATCTGGATTTGGTTTATTCCCAATCTGAAACTTTGTATGACCTAATCCCTGAATCTCCTTGTCCCAATATAGACCCTACTAAGCCACCTGCAGAAACTCCTGTTGATGGAGTTGTCAGTTCAATCCAGCCTTCACCAATAGCCAAGTCCGCCAAGCAACCCAATGCTTCTATTACCACTCCTTCAACCCCTATGGTTTTAGCCGAGGTAAATGTTATTCAAAGTACATAAACACTCAGCAATAAGAAAAAAGGAAAAGGTAAAAACAAGAAATCTGGAAACCAACAGGATACTACCAAGGATGCGGTGATAGAGAATGATAAAGGGAAAAGAAAAGTTAAGTACCCTTTCTTGTTATGTGGAGGTGATCACTTCATGAAAGAGTTTCCTCATTGTGATGAGATCAATAAATTTTGAAAACTAATCCTACACCTACGATGCTTACCGATCCTTTCCCGTCTTAGCAACAGTTGATAGACCACATGTCTAATCAAGGGACCTTTGGTTCCACGGAAGAAATCAGAATGATTTCTTCAGAGACCATGAATTTGAATACTCATAGTCAATCATATGACAAGCCAGTAGAGAAGAAATATGAAAATATTTCTCATGAGAAAGTTCCTTCTGCTAGTTACCCTCCATCTTCAACTAGTAACCCTCTCGTGATCAAAAAACCTAATATTGATTTAATTTTGTGACCACCCAAGGATATCCTAATGAAGGATGTTTTTAATCCCAATGATCAATCTGCACAATTCTATAATTTAGTTGAATATTTAGCTCAGGAACCTTGTGCAATGTCTACCCTTGAGGTACTCCAAAGCTATCCAACACAGCGTAAAAACTTGCGAACAGATTTAGGGGCATTAGACCCTTATAATACCAACTTCATTCATTTTAACATGGAGAACTATAAATCCAGACTACCTCACCAAGTCACATTCCAAATTGCCTCTAAATTAGTTGGTAGAAAGGTCCATCGAACAATTCTAGATGAGGGAGCTTCCACCTCATTTTTGTCTATAGCCTATTGGAGAGCCATTGGTTCTCCAGAAGCTCTAAAATATCCTACGACATTAAAATCTTTTGATGGATGACGTTTCCAGCCTCATGGTCTATTACCAACCCTTTCAGTCGAGCTTGGGGGTAAGACTGTTTCCATTCAAGTGGAAGTAGTGGATGCCCCGTTAGACTACAATCTCCTTAGGGAGAAATTGGTTCTATGTTATGAGTGTCGTCACTTTGACAGTTTTTCAACTTCTCCAGTTTCCTCATTTGGGAAAAATTGTAACTATCGATCAACTTGAATTTTTTTCACCAGATGTTAACAATCCCAACATGAATAATATCCCTATGTTAGGTCAGTCCCCTCCTCTCTATCAGTCGATTGGAGTAGGAATACTGAAAGATTCATCTCTCATGAGAGTGTTTCATTCGACACCTCCTAGTACGAAAGTGGCAACCGTGAACATGATTTCCATGACTGGTTATAGTCTTAAAGGAAAAGAAGTTGTTAATTCATCCTATACTGCCCCTTATAAAGAAATCTATGATATTGTCCAATATGCCTCCGACGACCAGCCAGATGATCTTCATTTGGTAGCTTCGGATCCTTACCACTTTCCCTACTGGTTAGAACCATCTCTTTCCACTCTAGACTATCTTACACATAATTTTCCATTGGATGAGTCCATCTTAGAGATCATGAGTGTGAATGAACCTGTATGGGAAGATCACCATCATCGATCTTTGTTTCTTTCCAACACTAGTTCGGTTGAGTTTGATTTTGAATCACTTATCACCATTGATATTGTCACCCATCCACAAACACCTTTATTGTTGCAAGACACAGATTCCAAACGAAATCTTTGCAACATCATTAAAATAGCCCTGATTGACATATTAGTCAAACCCGGAAATGTTGAGCATGTTCTCATAGGTCAGAACTGTTCAACAGAGGAAACTGAAACCTTTAAAGCTCTTTTCAAAGAATTTTGTGATATTTTTGCTTGGACTTATGAAGAGATGATTGGGATTGATCTGTCAATTCTTGTTCACGATATTAAAACTTATCCCATGGAAAAACTTATCTGACAAAAATTATGTCAAGTTCATCCTAGGAAGGCTGTAGCTATTAAAGCTGAAGTAGAAAAACTTTTGAAAGTGGGGTTTATTTATCCTGTACCTCTGACATAATGGGTATCTAATATTGTCTATGTGGCTAACAAGCAGGGCAGTATTAGAGTCTGTATTGATTTTTGAGACTTGAACAAAGCTTGTCCTAAGGACAATTTGCCTACTCAACATAACAATCGGATCATTGATAATTGTGCTGGAAGTGTCATCTTCTCTTTTATGGATGGTTTTTTTGGCTATAATCAGATAGAGATTTTACCCACTGATCAGCACAAGATGACATTCATTTTCCCATGGGGGACCTTCGCATATCAGAAGTTACCTTTTGGATTGAAGAATGCTGGAGCCATATTCCAATGAGCCATGTCCTATGCCTTTCAAGATATCAAACAAATCGTGGAACCGTACCTTGACGATCTCCTTGCTGATTCGCAGCAACGGGAAGACCATTTAGGACACCTTAGAGACATTTTCCTTAGGTTCTGTCATTATAATATATGGTTGAATCCACACAAGTGTGTCTTTTTTGTTGAAGCTGGACACTTGCTTGGATTTATGGTTTCCAAATATGGCATACGGATTGATCCATTGAAAATTGCTACCATATTAGCCTTACCTGCCCTGACAAACGTTACTGAGCTCCAAAGTATGCAAGGTAAGGAAAAATTTCTTCATCGTTTCATGTGCAATTTTGCAACAAAAACACACGGTTAGATGTGTCTCTTGAAGAAGGACACTCCATTCTTCTATGATGACCAGGCCCAATGAGACTTGGATAATCTAAAGCACGCTCTGACTCATTCACCCGTGATACACCCCCCAAATTATTAAAAGGATTTTCTCTTCTATGTTGCTGCCTCCACTACTACCATTGGAATGGTTCTACTGCAGGGAAATCCCGACAGTCAATAATACATGATATATTACAAGAGTAAGAGTCTCATTGACTCTAAAACATGTTACTTGCATGTGGAGAAGTTAGATTTGGCCACAGTAATTGTTGTTCAGAAATTTCATCATTACATTTTTCTTCATACCATAACTGTACTCGCAGATCAAAAACCTATGTACTATATTCTGACTCGCCAATTACTAGGGATCAAATATTCTCATTGGGTTTTCATCCTACAGGAATTTGACCTTGAGTTCGCCAAGGCTACCTCGAAGAAATCCTTGGTTTTCGTGGAGCTAATGCATGATCTTCCCTGTGCTTTGACAGAAGTTGAGCCCAATGATTCATTCCCGGATGAATTCTTGTTCTTGATAAGCACAACTAATCCATGGTATGGATATTTGATCATATATCTCCAAACTCAGAGGTTTCAGCCTAACATCTCACATGACAATCATTGTCGTATCTGTCACCATGAAAAGTAATACTTAATACTGAATGATACATTGTACTGAAGTGGTATCAATTCTATCCTTCGGCGATGCCTTACACATGAAGTGGATGAAATGGTTTTGAATGATTGCCACTCTAGAGCATGTGGCAATCATCTTTCTGGGATGGCTACAGCCCAAAAAATCCTTTACCCTAGGTATTTCTGGCCTACGATTTTCAAAGATTTTCATGAGGCAGTTAAAAAATTCCTACCCTGGCAACACTTTTATCCAAAATAGTGCACTCACCCTGCTCCTTTAGACCCCATCATTGAAATTGGCCCTTTTTCCAAGTGGGGTATAGACTTTATGCATTGTAATCCTACCTCAGCCTGGGGGCATGGTTACATCATTGTAGCCGTGATTATTTCACTAAATGGGCTGATGCAATGCCTACATATGTAGATTATGGTAAGACCTCCACCCTATTTTTATTTAACCACATGATAGCTAGGTTTGGATTCCCACAAGGTATAGTCCCTGATCATGGATCTCATTTTTGGAATCAGATGATGGCTGAGCTGAGTGCTAAGCTAGGTTTTTGTCATGAAAACTCAACTCTGTATTACCCATAGGCTATTGGTCAGGTTGAAGCCATTAACAAAGTTTAAAAAAAACTATGCTGCGTAGGAGGGTTGGAGACCAAAAATCCAACTGGCACTTAACTCTCTTTTCTGCACTTTGGGCTTACAGGACATCAATAAAAATGACAACTAGTTTCACACCCTTTCAACTGGTATATGGACTAGAAGTCATCCTTCCTATTGAGTGTCAAATTCCATCATTAAAACTCGTAGTAGAACTTCTCCCAAACACTTCCACCAAGGAAGAAATATTTCTATATTTGACTAATCTTGACGGAACTAGAAGAGATGCTTCTTTAGCTAACGAGGCACACAAAAAACATGTCAAGGAACAGTATGAAAAATATGTCCAACCTCCGATCTTCAATGAAGGTGACCTAGTCCTGACATATGATCAGAGATATGATAAGCTAGGGAAAGAAAAGTTTGAATCTATGTGGTACGGTCCCTTTATCGTTAGTAAGGTCTTGGAAAAATGGGCTTATGAGCTCATAGATTATGATGGGATACCCTTTGGGAAACCTCACAATGGGTTGTACCTGAAGAGGTACTATGCTTGAGTAATTCCTATATGGTACCTTGTAGATATGTGTATTTGGATTTCAATGTGTTTTTGTCTTTTTTCAATATGATTTTGAGTTTGATTTCCATACTGTTTATACCATGTTTTGGTTATGCATATTGGATGGCGTTCTATGGATTCATTGATGGTGCATGTCGTCACACCTTGAACCTTGCTTCAGCAGCTTGGGTGTTGTATTCCTCAGCTTAGGATTTAGTCAGTTCAAGAGTGGTCTATATTGATCCACCTACCAACAACATAGTCGAGTATCAATCAGTGATAGGTCTACTCACGAAGGCTACATCTCAGGAAATTTGTGATTTGGTTGTATTTATGGACTCTCAGTTAGTGGTTTTCCATATAAACCATGTTTACACTATCAAGAACCCTACTCTCATCCGTATTGTTTGAAGAGTATGTTTGTTGGAGAGGTCATTCAATTTTTTGACCTATAGGCATATACCTAGGTCTAATAATATGATTGTTGATTCATTGGAAAATTTCATTTTAGATTGGCATATTGCTCATTCGTAACTTGTTAAAATAAACATGGTAAATCATAAAGTAAAATAAATAGTTCAAAACATGTAAAACTCATGTAAATATAATTCATCCATTTGAAGCACATCTAAACAACAAAAAATTGAGTCTATATATATATATGTATGTATGTATGTATGTATGTATGTATTAAAAGTGTTTTTTACAAAAATATAGTCACGAGACCTCATATGAAGCATTGTGGATTTCAGGAATACAAAATGATACAAACATCCTAAAGCTAGCTAAAGTTTCAAGGGTACATCATGTAGACCACTCTAGTGATGCTTGTGGTAGCACATAATGGCCCTCACTACCCTACGTAGTGATTGACTGAAGCGACCTGGCACTCCCACGGTATGTCTCTGATACCTCCTAGGGAGCTCATCTATAGCTACATCTGGGATGTCTAGAGTTAGTCGCTCCAAGTTCTCCTCTAGCTCAGTGATCTCTTCATCACCTCTATGAACAAATCGAGCTCCTACTCGCCTATCCATCGGGGAGGATCCCCCAGGATGTGCAGCACCAACATCTTCATGTAAAAAAGTAGGTCTTGTTATCATCCATAAAAGTATAAAACATGAAAAATGTAAAAACATAAACAACATTTTAGGGTTTTTGCTTCTTACCAATGTCTCCCCACTGAGCACTAGGTGGTAATGGTAGATCAGGATCACCTCTCAAGTTGGTCTTTTCATATGCATACTCCTCTATCATGAGGATCTGATCACTCAGCCAGCAGAAGAAAGCGGCCTCAAACATGACCTTGGCCCTACCACCTCCTATTCATGCCATGATCTCTATCCACCTCAGCATGCATGGGTCTCTAGGTCTAACCTCTGTAAAAACCACCTAGGGACTCATGAGGGGTACCCTCTCAAAGAAGAAGAAAGCTAAAATGGACCCATATCCAAATTGCTCCAGATCCCCATGCCAAATTTTCGTCAGCTGATCCTTGAAGATAGGAAGTGCTTCTACCAAGTTGAACACTATAGGTGCCATGGCTTCCATAGAATACAACAGATGTGTCTAGGATTCCTGGTGTGGACCTTGGTTCCCAACCAACCTCTACATGGTGAAAAAAATAGTACGAAGCGACAGATCCATCACACCCTTTATAAGGATCTTCTTACCTGACATTTTTGTTCCAGGGAAGCAGTGACAATCAATAAACTCCTATGTAGTCAAGTCCCCACCTAGGGAATCAATCAATGAGATAGGGGATCCCCTTCTGGATATCCCTATCAAGAAATAGATTTCTTCTACCTCCATAGTCAAAATATGAGGTCATACCTCAAAATTCTTTTGTTTTGGATTCCACATCCGTAGAATATATTCCAGCAGACATGCATGTGATACCATGCTATGGGTACGGAATAATTTTAAGAGGCCAAAACTTCTCATGGAAGCTACACAACCCGCATTTCTTGCGACATGGGTGTTGTCATCATCATGTTGTCTTTCCTTCCAGATCACCATTTTTAACCGAATGAACCTGCCAAAAAATCATCAATGGGATGGTTAGAAACATAGTCTACCATTAAAATTTCTCAAACTCTTTTTATGTGGCTAGGGTAAATATATTTTTGAGTTCATGACTGGCATCACCTTTGCGCAGTTAAGACAGAGCGGTGCCACCGCCTGAGTTTAACTGAAAAAACATGGTTTTCATCGGGCATCGCTTGTCCCATAAAGGCCAAGTGCATTGCCCACCATTGATCTTTTAGGTTTGCCTATTGAGCTCAAAACTCATCAAAATAAAAAAATTGGAAACGATGAAAAGGAAGGGAAAGGTTCAATCTTTTACTTGAATTTGACAATACAGAAAACGGACGGTGGATGGCTTCGCAATATCTAGTTGAAATTTGCACTCCAAATCTCCCAAAATACTCTCCAAGGTATGGTAAATTGTAAAATGACTTGTTTTTTACTATTTACTCAGCTTTTATAATATATTTTCAGGGTTTTTTTTATAATATTTTAATTTTTTAAAATCATTTTTATAAAAAAAAATACCCTTTAATATAGCTATAAAGTCATTTTTTCGAATATTTCGGGAAACAAATAGTATTATTTAAGTCTTGTAGGGCCAAAAATAAGCAGTATTGTTTATGGGGAAGTTCAGTTTTTGAATTTTTTGTACTTCTAAAAAATGGAAAAGGTCCTAGAGCATTGATTTCGGTACTTTGATCATGCTCCCAAAACTCAGCATCAAAGTTTCGAGCTTTTTTTCGATTCTTTTCAGGCTCGTAAAAACATTTTATTGTGAAAAGAGACCTAATGGAGTCTTCTTTAAACTCTTTTCAGAATCCTTAAATATGAAAAGATTGTTGAGCGCACCTGTCTTCTTCACACTCGTAAAAGTACTTGAAGAGTCATCTTTTCGACGGTAGTTTATCTCCTTTTCAGTTCGGATAGAATAATTACGAAAAAGGAATACTCCATCCAATCATGACTAGAAGAGTTCTATTAGGCATTATTTTACACTTTTTTGGGCCCCAGAGACTAAAACATACGAAAAAGAACCCTTTGGAGTCTTCTTCCATCTTCATTCAGGCTCTCTAAACGTGAACAATACCGAGTTAACTTTTAATGGACTTGTGAAACTAAACACTGAGAGACCCTTTTTTTTTAATGAACCCCTCCTTTCTCAGGTTCGTAAAATGTATGAGAACGGACTTGTCTTTGAACAAGCTACAACGAGTGTTTGTTACCCTCTTTGAACTCATAAAAATGAAAAGAGGCACTCATCAATCATGATGGCGAAATTAAGGGAAGGGGATCAATTTATTTTGCAAATAAAATGGCAGTTTGTTGTTACCTTTGAACATGGCACTTGTTTGCATTTCATTCAGTCAATTGGGTATTCAGCTTGTCTCTAATTCAATCCACTTTCATGAGTCATGTCACTCTTTTGAGTTTTTCAAAGAATGCATTGTCCACTATTGGATTGTGTTCCATCTCGTTGAGTCAAATGTTGCCAAGTGTTTTGTCGTGCCTCCCGATGTTCAAAGGGAAGTTGAAAGTTTACCTATATAGTTAAAATAGCCTTTGTGTCATTAATTTTGAGTCAGTCCTATGGTTACACTATCTACAACATTCCATAAATTTGTTCCGAGTTTCGTGTCATCGATGTGGGATTCATCATGGCACTCCTTCGACGAGACTATTCCTATTGACATCAGCTCATCATCTAGGAATTAGTCTTAGAAACAAGTTTAGTACCTTGAGATATGTATGCCTCAATGATAGATTCTCTCACTCTTGACATAGGTTCACATCATTGACCTTTGATCTATAGACTCGACTGAGTGTTTGACATCAAATCATCTATTCACACTCAATAGATTGTACTAGGGTACCTTAGGAATCATTGACATTAATGGTGATATCCCTCGTACTTGTTAATGGTTCACATCATTGGACAGTAATCAAGTGGTTTTTACCATGTACAACTTCAAATAATTGTAATCACATGGATAGAATCATACTTTGTGGAATACGAGACGAAGATCCTAGGTATCCATTGAAAGCACTCATAGTTTTCTCCCCATGTTGTGATGGAATATATTGTGTGAAGTATCAGCATGGATCCACATTTTTATGGTCGTGGCTATGCTTGAATTTGTAGTCATTTGACATAGATATACCGTGTATTTCTGGTAGTTATGTCCCAAGTTTGAGTCGTCTATCACATGGATCTACGTTGTATTCTATAAGCCATGTTTGTTAATCTCTTTCATGGATCTGCCTTGTATTGGTCTGTAGGCATGATGAAAAAACATTTTCTCACGAGTCAAAAGTATTGATGTAATGCAGATGCCTTATTGATGATGATCTCCAATCAAGCCAATTCTTGCCTCAAAGTGATAAATTTCTCTTTCAAAGCTCTCACCTATCGTCTGCCTCTAGCCTTGTGCTTTGGGAGGAATTCTATTATATGTAAATCTCATCATCAGCATGTGATGAGGTCCCAAACATCTATATTTTACCTAAATCCTAAAATGTGAACTGAAAATATTGGTCCAAACATCAATCTTGCATATGAAAATCCAACACCGTTCCTACCCTTTAATCCATAAGCGGTACCTTCTTCAGCACCTCCCATAATATATTGGAAGTAAGGAGTGGCACCGCCTTTACCCTTTGTTCAAGGCATGGTTATGCCCTTTCACCACTCTGTTTTAGTGAGGAAGAAGTGTTGCCCATAGTAAAAAATGAAAAAGAGAGAGTTTTCACGAATCTTCTCGAAGGAAGGCTTCGTGGCACTCTTATCCCTACTCATGTGGATCACTTGGACTCGAGATCCTTCCTTTAGGGATATCCTATCCACCTCACCCACCATTTTCTCAACCAAATCTATCTATCCAAATCCTATAAAAGCAAGCTTATATCCATGGTTGAGGGAGAGAAAAGTTATGTTGTTGCATTGTTATTCTCGCCTAAATTAGTAGGGTGAGAATAGGAGGAGCAAGTTGGAGATATTGAGGATAAGATGTTGGCTTTATGAAAGAGGCATATCGACACTAAGGAATAGATTGTAAACTTCTTCTTTATTTACTGCAAAATTGGTTCCTTTCCCATAAAGTATATTGTGCTAATATCATATATTTTATTGTTAAATCCCTTAGTCATTAACATAGAGTAGTGGATATATTCTAGTGCTTTTTTATCTCTTTGTTTTTTCATGTGATTATGCAAGTACATCATTATAGGAAGCAGCTACATCATAGTATCAAAGACATTCACTCCAAATTTCCATTTATTCTAGGGAAAGTCTTCCAAGTTTGTTGTGAGCCATTTGTTC
This sequence comes from Pseudotsuga menziesii, assembly GCA_001517045.1. NCBI lineage: Eukaryota > Viridiplantae > Streptophyta > Pinopsida > Pinales > Pinaceae > Pseudotsuga > Pseudotsuga menziesii. The sequence continues at coordinate 57,545 of LPNX011066349.1, read as the reverse complement.
TAGATCTGAACCATTAAGACTAGAGGAATAGATCCTTCCCATGTGAGTTACAATATTCCTAGCTACAGTTGTCACTTCTTATACTATTGTTCAAGATACTTGGGTAGGTAAAACGCCTTTCAGACGTACTCAAAATTTGTTACCCATGTGCCTATGGGGTCGCCTTCTTTTTCCATCTTTGTCGATAAATTTTCCAACCAACAGTGTATGGAGGTCGACATATTTAAGGATGAAATGGTGATCTTTTCTACTTCAGAGAGTTGATTCACAAATTACTAAGATTCTAGTTATTGTACCCAATTGTTGATGGATTCTGTGTCAATATTTTCTTCAATATTTGGTATGTCTAGATTCATTTCCACTTTGAAGGGGCTGATTTTCTCAAAGTAAGGTCACGTCGAGGATTCTCCAAAATTTGAAGCGATTCATAGGAGGATCTCGCTGAACTAGGAGAACATTTCGGTCCACTGGATAGCCAATGATTTTTCTAGGAGTCATTCTATCTCGTCAGTTGTATGTCTATTGTCTGCTTCTTCAACCATATTTTCTGAAGTCGAAGGAAGTGTTCTTTTTTTTTGCTAAGTTTGCAAGCGTGTTTGAACATGAATAAGTCAAATAAATTCGATGGAAGTGTTAATGTAACTTAAGCTCTAGACAAGATCAAGCTCTGATACCAATGATCCAAGCCGTACCCAGGTGCACGCTGGGGACAATGGTCGACTGAATCAGCCAAGAACTATTATGGAGGAACCATATAAGTAAAACAAAGAAAGCAGGAAATACACTATATCGACCAAAAGTAGCACACAGACAATATGCAAGATGTCGAACCAATTTATATTATTACTTCTCTATGAAAGTTCCTTTTTTTGTTATAATAATTTACATGCTTATATATAATGCTGAGACGCTTGGGTGACTACTCGTTACCTTCAGTTACAAGAAGTTATAACGATTCGAAATTTCAACCATTGCAGATGACTAGAAGACAAAGAGACAATCTATCGATGTTCAATAGTCGTCGGTGCCGACAAAGAATGTAAATATGTTTTATGTCAAGTGTGAAACCTATCGAGGTTGTCGAAGTCAATTGTGTTGAGGTTCGGACTTGTCGAATTCGATGGTGAACCTATCAAAGCAGTCAAGTAGTCAAAGTAGCCGAAGTGCTAGACTTTGACGAAGTTTGACAACATGCCAACTATTGGTTGGATCAATATTGGTCTCCTTCTATGCACACATGTTAGAATATTGGACAATACTAAGAGTGGGGGGGTTAATCAGTATCAATAAATTTTAATAATTAAAACCAATTTTAATTTATTCATGAACATACATGATCAACAAGATACACAACACAACTTTATCATGGAATCACAATTGATGAAACCACCAATACTTCCTATTACTGCAAAATTATATTTACAAATAGTTTCTTCCTACTACTACAGACAAGGATGCTTGTACACCATATTTACTAACAACTACTTCATTATGACCTTTCACACAATAGATGATGTCTTTTCATCATGACCTTTCACAACAAATGATGTATTTTCAAACACATCCATTAACAAATATCACTTCTCTATTTATACAGTCATGACACTTTTTATTCGGCATAACTCTGTTTAGCATAATTAACTAATGTGTTATTTCTTAATGCTATCATGTATATTTGATGCAGGGGAATCTGGCTCAGAATTCATTGACTCATGAGTCAACCTTCCATCTAATCGCTTCTGGAAGGATTAAATTCGTTGTTAGATACATAGTGTTAGTTTTAATTTGTAATAAGTGGCGGTATGCCATTTTTGTCCTTGATCCCTACATGGAATTCATCAAGGATCAATCTTTGTTGATAGGGTTTGTTTTAATTAGGTCCTCAGATCTGACAGAGTTATTGATTGTTATAAAACATTGAATGAATGTGTTAGATAAGGGATGAGTGAGGCATGCACAGAAGAGTGAGTGAGGAGTGAACAAAGTAGAGTTCTCGGTGTGATTTAATTGCTGATAATTTGAATAAAGAACAGAGGACCAGAATTTGCGTTTATTTCAATGAATTCCATGTCTTCATCAAATCCTACGAGAGTATAATTCATCCCATATTCACTCTTGAAATTATGTGTATGAATTATGTGGTTTCGTGTTTCCTAATTTTTGAATCACAGAAGAAATTGATCCTTTCAGTGATCAATTTGGTGAAATCATGAAGACATATATTGGAGAAGAGAAAACGGTGTGGAAATATCATGACAAATATCTACGGTCACAGTTCAACCCGTAGGTAAGGAAGAGATTCCAAAAAATCTGACCGTGATCTGTGCTTGAAAATAGATCAACGATCAAGATAAAATCCATGAGGATTGACGACATAGAAAGACCGAAGGACCAAAGCCAAAAGAATACAAGTTTTGGTTTCAAAAGGTGCAAGTGCCGAGTTTTGACTTCTGAACTGGAAGTGTGGAAGTGCGGGAAAATATCGATCTGAGGGTTTCAAAATTGAAACCCGAAGTTCCGACTTTCGATTCCTGCATCTCCTAAAGTTGGAAAATGCGAAAAGCAAAAAATTTGTTTTTACAAGTGTATAAAGTTAATTAGTTGACTTCTCATTCCCACATCCCAGAAAGGTGTTGGAGGAAAGGCACATTTTATAGAAAGATGAAAACTTGAAAAGGAGAGTTCTGATATTTGATTTCCACTAGGAGTGGAAAAGAGAGCGCAGAGACCTAGAGTTTTTCTACAGAAGGAATTTAAACAGTGAGAAAAATGTTTTAACACTTGAAGTTTTTCCTGTTAATTATCATAGAGTCGGATTTGGGGTTTGAGAACGAACTAGTTCCATCAGATTGGTATCATAGAAGAATAAATATTCTACATGAGGAGCTCAGTTTATCATGTTGATGTAATTGTAACTTCAAAATGTATTCATCCATATATCTTATGTATTGTACCCTGATGTTTATTTTGGGATGTGTCTGTAATGTAATTGAGTCATGTCATACCTCGATGTTTATTCCGAGAAGTTTCTATAATGTAAACAAGTAATTTCAAGTCATTGTGGGTAACCATCCTATTTTTCAAGGGTTAAAGTCCCTGTAATTGTGGGGCCCTAGGGTTATTAGAATATCCTAGATAATTTGACCATAGGTGATTCATTGTAAGTCAAGGCAATAGTTCCCACCATTGTGATAAGGATAAACCTCCTTGTTGGTCGTAGGAGGCAAAGTCTCCACAAGTTGTGGGGCACTATGGTTATTAGACACTCCTAGAGATGTCGTCTCTAGTAAGTAATTGTTAAGTGAGGCCGCCATGTTGGAGTGAGTTTCAAGTGAACAAAAGAATATAGATAGAGAGTGAGCCTCTCTATTTATCACACACACACTCACTCATTTGGGCACATGACTAAGAGGAGAAGTTGTTGGGACAAGAGAAAGACTACTGCTTTCGGGAGATCATCTTTATGTTTTTGGGTTTTACTTTTGGTACTGATTCTATCTCTAAGGAATTTGCGGGGTTTTCTCCTTTATGGTTTCCCCAAGGAAAAATCTTTGTGTCTCTTGTCTCTTGTATTTNTTCTCTCAGTTAAAGATCCTAAGATCATAATGCTAGCTTGAATGATAAAAATCTAACATGGTATCAAAGCTAACCTGAGAAGAAGACATTGTGCAGCTGTAGAATCTAGGGATTCTTACTTTTTGGGTCTCTCTCCACAAATCCATCAGCAAAAATATCCTAGGCTGACTCTCCATTGAAGGGCGCATCTTTCTATTGAAGTGGAATTTGATATCGAGCATTTTAAGTTTTTGGTGCAGGAAATTAGGGCTTCTTACAGAAGAGGAATTTTTTGGTGAACCCATCATAGGATTTCACTCCACATCAAAATCAAATTTTTGAGACTTGGGTCAAGATTTTTTGTTGGGTGAAACTTCGGGAAAGTCAAACCCTAGTTTGACACCGAGCTAGAAAAACCCTAAAATAATAAAACTGATAAGTTTTGGAACATTCACTATATATCGGGATTGGCGAAGGATCAAGAGTTGAAAGATGTATAGGTTGTAGATAAAATCCTGATGTACACTGTGTCAAAAATTTAGCCTTATATTCTGTATATTATAGGAGATATGATCCCTCCCAGTTAGGGTTCTAGCATCTTCCAGAATTCATCCCTAAATAGGACACCTGGGGAGAATTGTTATATCTTGGGCTAAAAAGGTCCAAATAAAATTTTGGAAGATGTTACAGAAAGTGAACAGACTGTACTTTCTGTGGTCCAAATTTCAGACCTAGAAGATGAAACAGTGACATGTGGCATTTCGTACAACTTCTTTGTGCTGAACATTTCTGTAACAGGTCACCTTGGTAAAATGATCATAAGTTCCAATTGGTAAAACCAATTCTGATGAAACTTTTGGTGTTGGAATAGGGACATGTGATTATACCTCAGTGAAAAGTTTCGGACATATAGGAGTATTAATTTTGGAGATACCACAGAAATAGTAACAGGAAGTTCTGCAAAAGAAATTGGAAAAGTAGGGCTTCTTGTTCCGGGAGCTTCCCTCTACTATTTTCAGAAAAGGAGTACATTGGATAGCACAAATTGAAGAGATCTATATTGATATCCAATAAAATCTGAAATATTCTAAGTTTTGAAACTTAGGTTTTCTCTTACAAACCCTAGATCAGTCAGCTCTGGAACCAGGACGGACACCTCAAATCGGTAAGATCTAATCTTTTGCTATTTTCATTTGAGGTTCTCATTTCAAAGTGATCTATCACATCAGCTTGATGATATTCTTGGTGAATTTGACAACTTCCAAGAATTAAAGTATATGATCTCTCCGAAGGAAATGAATTGGACACCTACATGAGTAGAGAGGTTCCAATTCCAGAGGGAGCTGAGGCTCAAAGCCTTACACAAGAAGAACTTGGTCAAGGCCAAGAATATTATTGTTGATTCAATCACAGATCAGCTTGTACCACAAGTGTCTTCCCTAAAGACACATAATATGTTTGATTCCTTGACCAAGCTATTTGAAGGGAAGAACATAAATCAGAATATGACCTTAAGAAACCAGTTGAAGAATGTGAAGATATAGAATGCATAGACCATACAATCATACTTTACAAGGGTCACTCAAATCAGAGAACAACTTGAAGCGGTAGAAGAAGAAGTGGAGAATGAAAAAGTGGTGATAACCACCTTGAATGGCCTCCCAAGAACATGGGATTCATTCGTTTGAAGAATGTGTGCTAGAAGGAAGTGATTACTTTCAGCAGACTCTGGGAAGAGCACACACAAGAAGAACCTCCTAATAATAAGAGAAAAGAAGATGGGAGCAACTGAAGATCAAGCTCTCACCATCCAAAGAAGATTCCTCAAGCGATGAGGAATACAAAGAACTCAAATCTTGAAGAACCTCTTATCCATCTTAGCATTTGGATAAGAAACGATGCTATTATGAATGAAGAAGCTGATGAAGCTAAAGGCTCAAGAAGGAGTCTACCCATGAAACAAATAAAGATAAGTATTCAATACTCATTTCATGATATTATTTTGTTATGCATTTGTTTATATTCAGTTAATGTATTATGCATGATAGAATGTTTGCATTAATGACAGGATACTACTAATATGCATGTGATGGGTAAGTAGCTCATGGTGCTATACAACTCTCCATTGCTGCTTATCTAGAATGAAACCTCTTTGCTGACATATTGGATTAGTGCACAATCTTAATGTTGTCTTGGTAGAGATGGAAGGCATCTAGAAAAGTTTCTATGAGATATGGATGAATGTTGTATTGGCTAAAATAGTTGCATAATCATATATTTATGCATAAGAATTTTCCATTGTGAATATGTCTTATGAAATGTTTCTAACCATACAACTAATGCATTTGACTTGTAGGAAAGATCGCATACATAATCGCCTACAAGAAAAGAAGGATGAGACTTATTTCGAAGAACAAGTGATGAAAATTCAAGATGATGAATGCAGCGACATCATTGATGCGGAACCTTCCAGACATGAAGAAGTAACCAAGAAGAAAGGGAAGACCAGTTCAAGAAGAATGATGTCTAGAATGCAGTATCAATACAATGCGAAGTTCGTAGTTACATCATGCAGTAGATGGAAACATCATGGGATACAAGGAAAGATTCATAGCACGAGGCATAAAATATGAAGATACATTTGCATCCACCAGAAGTTAATACACATGACAGGCAGAATCATGTGTGCAAATGAAAGAAGGAATTGCACGAGCTCAAAAGAAACCCATGGGATAACACATACATAAGGAGCTTGATGAAGATAGTAACCTTTGCTACAAGGTTGAAGATGAAATTCTATACACTAGATGGATACATAAAATATTAGTAGCAAAGGAAGCTACTTGTCACTCTGGTACATAATGTTTCAGTGCATAGAGTACAGAAGACAGAGGGAGTATGATGCTCTGCTTCACAGGGAGTGACTACAGAATATCTTGAGGTTCGACATGGTATGACAGGATGGACAGATTACTAATTACTCCAGGCATTACTGAGAGTAAATAGGATTCCAACCTTTGCTTCAAGGTTGAAGGCGGAAGACCAGTGATGCTCATGTTGTGTCAATGCACTATTTTCTAGCCATGGAAGTGTGGCAGAATGCAGATGGAATCTTCCTCGGACAAGGGAAGTATGCAGTAGAGATCCTAAAGAGGTTTAGGATGATGGAATGCAAGGCCATGACCACACTTATGTCATAGAACATGAAGCTATTGAGTGATGCTTCATCAGAGACGGTTGATGCCACAATGTATCGTCAGATGATTTGTTCCTTGATGTACCTAACGGATACGAGACCAGATACTTGCTTTGTTGTGAACACATTGAGACATGTTCACCTGATTGCTGCAAAGCATGCAGTGAGGTACTTGAAGGGTACAATTGATTATGGGCTCAAGTATGAGGAAAATCAAAAGATTAACCTGGAGGGTTATGTTGATTTAGATTGGGCAGGCAGTTCCATCGATAGGAAGAACACTTTAGAGTGTTTCTTCAGTATGGGATCAGGTGTGATCTCTTGGTTTAGAAAGAAGCAATCTTATGTGGTACTACGTACAACTAAAGCAGAGTATGTTGCATCTTGTTCAGCTAGTTTTGAGGCAGTATGGTTGAGGAAGATACTATCTAATTTACTTGATCTCCAGATGGATGCTACTTGTATACATTATGACAACCAGAGTGGTGTGAAATTATCATAGAAATTGGTGTTTCATGACAAGTCGAAGCATATCAAGATCAAGTATCACTATATCAAGGATATGGTGCATAGGGGAGCAGTGAAGCTCTAGTATGTTGTGATGGACAAACAGATAGATGATGTGTTTACAAAGCCCTTGGCTAGGGTGAAGTTCGAGTACTTTAGGAAGAAGCTTGGTGTTCTCTAGATCGAGGTTCGTTCCAAGGGGAAATGATGATACCTAGAGCCATTCTGACCTGGTGAGAGGATTGGTTCTTTCCATGGTCAAATGTAAGGACTGAGCCATTCTGTCATGGTGAGAGGATTGGTTCCTTCCATGTCAGATATGAGTACTGAGCCATTCTGATGTGACTGTAGGATTGGTTCCTACATGATTAGGAATAAGCGTTGAATGCCATTCTTGGAATGGAAGCACCTAGTTAGTTACCAGGTAGCTCAGTTTGGGACTGGGGTTATTCTGATATGACTGTAGGATTGGTTCCTACATGATCATATGTGAGTGAAATCCCTTTCAAACATGTAAGTTGGATTGGCTCCTTGCATGTGTTGAATGTAAGTGCAGAGCCCTTTTGAACATGTATGTTGGATTGGTTCCTCGCATGTGTCGAATGTAAATGCAGAGCCCCTTCGAACATGTATGTTGGATTGGTTCCTCGCATGTGTCGAATGTAAGTGCAGATCCCCTCCGAACATGTATGTTGGATTGGTTCCTCGCATGTGTCGAATGTAAGTGTAGAGCCCTCTCAAACATGTATGTTGTATTGGCTCCTCGCATGTGTCGAATGTAAGTGCAGAGCCCTTTCAAACATGTATGTTGGATTGGTTCCTCGCATGTGTCGAATGTAAGTGCAGAGCCCTTTCAAACATGTATGTTGGATTGGTTCCTCGCATGTGTCGAATGTAAGTGCAGAGCATTTTCAAACATGTATGTTGGATTGGTTCCTCGCATGTGTCGATTGTAAGTGCAGAGCCTTTCTGACATGAATGCTAGATTGGTTCCTCTCATGGTCAGATGTGAGTGCTGGGCCTTTCTGATAGGGTTGTGGGATTGGTTCCCACATGGTCATATGTTAGTGCTGGGTGTGCCTTTCTGATATGATTATAGGATTGGTTCCTACATGATCAGATCTAAGTGATGGGTGGGCCATTCTGACTCAGGGTCAAATATAAGCGTTGAAGAAGACCGACATGGACGCTAGGCCTACAACCAACATGAAAAAGGGCTGGCTCTGTAGAACTTCCTGTGATGAGAGGAATCAAGAGATAGCACTTGTGATGATGATCCAGTAGAGATGTTCTAGACCAAAGATGATCCAGATCAAGTGATGATCCAAATCCAGTGATGATGATCCAGATCCAGTGATGATCTAGATCAAGTGATGATGATCTAGATCGAGTGATGATCTCGATTCAGTGACGATGATCCGGATCGAGTGATGATCTAAATTCAGTGATGATGATCCAGATCCAGATGAATATGACTTGAAGATGAAGATGACAAGAACTCAACAATGATCTAGATGATACAGAGAAGAAGACTTGTGCTGATAAATTGTGCCGAGAAAATACCTTCCTAGTTAAGAATGTAATTGTTGATGTAATTGTAACTTCAGAATGTATTCATCCATATATCTTATGTATTGTACCTCGATGTTTATTCTGGGATGTGTCTGTAATGTAATTGAGTCGAGTCATACCCCGATGTTTATTCTGGGAAGTTTCTATAATGTAAACAAGTCATGTCAATTCATTGTGGATAACCCTCCTATTTTTCAAGGGTTAAAGTCTCTGCAGTTGTGGGGCCCTAGGGTTATTAGACTATCCTAGAGAAGTAGACCCTATGTGAGTCATTGTAAGTCAGGGCAATAGTAACCACCATTGTGATAAGGATAAACCTCCTTGTTGGTCGGAGGAGGCAAAGTCCCCACAAGTTGTGGGGAACTAGGGTTATTAGAAACTCCTAGAGATGTCGGCTCTAGTAAGTAATTGTTAAGTGAGGCCGACATGTTGGAGTGGGTTTCAAGTGAACAAAAGAATATAAATAGAGAGTGAGCCTCTTTATTTATCACACACACACACTCACTCATTGGGGTGCATGAGTGAGAGGAGAAGTTGCTAAGACAAGAGAGAGACTACTGCTGTTGGGAGATCATCTTTATGTTTTTGGGTTTTACTTTTGGTGCTAATTCTATCTCTGAGGAAGTTGCGGGGTTTTCTCCTTTATGGTTTCCCCGAGCAAAATTCTTTGTGTCTCTTGTCTCTTATGTTTTATTGATGTGCATGTTATTCTCTCAGTTAAAGATCCTAAGATCATAATGCTAGATTTAATGATAAAAATATAATAGATCAGTGAACCTGTAGAAAGATGCTGCTGAGAAGAGGACATGCGCATGGAGTTCCTGTAGGACATGGTCGAGGAAGACAACCTATAGAGATAGAGGTAAAGAGAGACATGAGAAGACGGGAATAAATATTGGAATCTATGGAGAGAAAGAACCACTCAGAAGATTCAAATAATAGTGATGAAGTGTGGAAATTGAACCCGGGTGTTAGAACAATTGCACTCACAAAAATTGCCAATTACACATGCAAATTACACACAAAGGAGACTGAATATGGAGCAGAACACTAATCTGTATTGAATAAGTGTACAATTCCCAACCCTATGAAGTCATAGGCTTCCACAATAAATAATTACATGATAGATTCGAATGCATAAGGATGCCATTCGAATTTGGTCAAAAGCAAGCTTACTAAATCTAAGCAAATCTCCCATAGGTGCATAAAGCAGTTTCCAAATCTATCTAGGAGCTCACGAATTGGAAAAATAAATTAGGCAAGATAATAGATGATGGAAGGAAAACTCATACATGATTTTCTTAGGAGAAAAGAGTGGAGGATGATGAGGGAAAAAAACAAGTTAACTTCACCTAGTCAAACTTTCCCAATTGCCTTAAAACTCAGAAAAAGCAGGCAATAAAGCAGAAAAAGCAGACATGCGCTAGGAAGGCCAGGAATAAAGCAGATTTGATTCCAATTGGTTTCTTAAGTGTTCCATGACTCAAATTTAGCAGTTTTGACCACTTTGGATGTGTGGAGGGCAACTTGCATAAAGTGGAATATGGAAACTAGGAAAATAAGACAAAAATTGGATTAATTAATGTCTAAGGTAGCTAAATATGGGTTAATTATTCTAAAACCCCCCTTAAGCCTGAATTATGAGTAAAATATCAGAAAATTATAGGGCCTAGCAACAAGGCTTAGTCACCCTTTACTTACTGCATGTCCAGTTAACCAAGGAAAGAGGCAAAAACCCAGTGGGAAAAATCCTCCCTTAAACATGGACAATAAAACAAAATTTGGAAATCTTGTCATCACTCATGCTTCACAGCATGATCAGCAATCCACAACAGTGATTTGAGATTATTGAATGTCTTCTAACAATAAACTTTGGTGAATATATCTGCTACTTGTTCTGAAGATGAACAAAAGAGTAGGTGAATGGTGCCATCATGCACAAGATGTCTGATGTAGTGCATATGTATCTTAATGTGTTTGGTTCTCTGTTTCTAAACTAGATATTTGCAGATTCAAATGGTAATATAATTATCACAATAGATAGTAGTTGATTATTCTGATTCAAAGCCACACTCACCAAGTAACCCCTGCAACCATAAACATTGAGTTGTTGCATTTACAACTCCTCTGTACTCTGCTTCTATAGATGAGAGTGCAATGGCACTCTGTTTCTTGCTTGACCAGCTGATTGGTCCTTCAGCAAGCATGAACACATATCTTGATGTTGACTTTCAATATACGTTGTCACCTGCGCAATCACTGTCAGTAAACCCAATCAAATCAAGATCAAATTTAGCTTTGTAGAAGATCCCATGAGTCCTTGTTCCCTGAACAAAGTTAAGGACCCTTTTGGCTGCTCTCCAATGGATCTCATGAGGCTGACCCATGTATATTGAAGCCACACTTATTGCATAAGAAATATCAGGTCCATTATGTGTAAGATACAGCAAACACCCAATCAGTTTCCTATACAATGTATTATTTACCATAGGTGAAGAATTTGCTTCTTCAAGCTTAACTCCTGAAAGGAAAGGAGTCTTGTTGGGCTTGCAGTCCTTCATGTTGAATTTTTTTAGAAAATCCAAGGCATACTTGGACTGATGTACTTTTATTCCATGTTTGGTTTGAGCAATCTCGAGCCCCAAGAATTGGCACAATAAGCCCAAATCTGTCATAGAGAATGCATAGTTCATTGCATCCTTCAAGGAGGCAATTTCATCCTTTGAGATTCTTGTAATGAGAAGGTCATAAACATACAAGAAAATAATCATTAATGAACCATGAATCAGCTTCAAATAGACATTTGGATCTGACTTGCATCGAACAAAATTCAGTGATAGCAGAAAGCTATCAATCTTGGCATACCAAGCCCTGTGGGCTTGCTTAAGCCCATACAATGATTTCTTTAGCCTGCACACAAGAGATGTATTAGTAGAAAATCCTTGAGGCTTCTGCATGTAAATATCTTCATTAATATCTCCATTCAGGAAAGAACACTTCACATCCATGTGATGTACCTCCCACTGCTTCGAAGCTGCAATGGCTAAGGCTAGCCTCATGGAGTCCATCTTTGCCACTGGTGCAAAGGTCTCATTGTAGTTTATGCCATGTACTTGAGAGTATCCCTTGGCTACCAATATTGCCTTAAATTTCAAATGTGAATCATCAGCAGCAAATTTGGTTTTGTAAACCCACTTACACTGAACTAGCTTCCTCCCTGGGGGAAGATCAACCAGCTCCCAAGTGTTGTTCTTTCGGACTGAGCTGAACTCTTCTTTCATGGATGTTTTCCATATTGGATCATGTGTTGCATATTCATATGTATGTGGGTCTAATTCAACCATCAGATAGCATTTCTCTGCAAACAAAGGATCTTTCACACACAGAGCACTCTCAAACTGAGATCTAGTCCTCCTAGGATCATTAGGATTTCCAGCTAGTTCTCCAGCTGCATGAATGGTCTTTGCTGCCCATTTTGGTCTTTTAGGACTGTTAGGATATTCAATTAAATCAACATTATCAGACATATCAGAATCAGCAACTTCAACCATCTCTTCACTTACATTCAATGGTTCTGGTGGTGAAGAGGATTCTCCAACTTCCACTGCTGCTAAAGGCTCTTCTTGGAACTAAACACACCTTTCAATGAAGGCTTTGTTTGTGCTCAAATTGATCAGCTTGTACCCTTTTGAATCTTTAGAGTACCCAAAAAATAGACACTCTTGGCTTTGGGGTTGCAAAGCCTTCCTCTTTTCTGTTGGAATTCTAGCCCAAGCCCTTGAGCCAAAAATCCTGAAATGGGTCACATCTAGCTTGTTCCCACTCCATGCTTTGAAAGGAGTCATACCATCAAGCTGTTTATGAGGCACCCTATTCTGAATATAGGCTGCACAGGTTATAGCTTCGGCCCAAAACTTTGGTGGCAAAGTCTTAGCCTCCATCATGCAGGTTGCCATCTCTTTCAGTGATCTGTTCTTCCTCTCAGCAACACCATTTTGCTATGGTGTGTAAGGGATAGAATACTGCATCTAAATACCTGCATCTGCACAATATTGAATGAACTCAAACTTTACATACTCACCACCATTGTCATATCTGAGGACCTTGAGTTTCCTCCCAGACTAGTTTTCAACCAAAGCCTTAAAGACTTTGAAGAGGCCAAAAACTTCAAACTTGTGTTTCAGGAAGTAAAACCAACAATACCTGGAAAAGTCATCTATGAATGTCAATGCATATTTGGCCTAACTCATTGACATATGAGGAAATGGGCCAGCAACATCACTGTGAATCAACTCAAGAGGTGCAGAGGTTCTCTCATGACTAGCTTTCTCAAATTTATGCTCTCGGTGTTTTCCTAAGATGCAACCTTGACAGACTCCTTTGGAAAAATTAATATTTGGTAACCCTATGACCATTTATTTTTCACTAAGATCAGAAAGATACTTGTAATTGAGGTGGCCAAATATTTCATGCTAAAGCTTACTTACCTCATTAGCATGAATCAGAAAAGCAGAGGGGTTTGAGTAGGGTAGGAAGTTTGAGAACATGTATACCTTCGATGTGTGATTTGCAAATCCTTTTGCAATGACTTTACCACTCGAGATCTCTGTGATCTCAACTTCATCAGGGGAGAATATGACCTTCTTTGGAGACCCTGTGTGGGTCATATGATACATTGATAAGTGGTTAGAGGCAAGACCTGGAACATACAATACATTGCTGAACTTACCATGGTCAATATCAGTCCTCCCTTTTCCCAAAATTTCAGTGAGAGAGTCATCTCCCAGTACAATTGGTGGACATTTCAACATGTCAAGTGAGGTGAATGCCTCCTTGGTCGAAACCATATGTATTGAATAAGTGTACAATGGCCAACCCTGTGAATTCATAGGCTGCCACAATAAATAATTACATGAGAGATTCGAATGCATAAGGATGCCATTCAAATTTGGTCAAAAGCAAGCTTACTAAATCTAAGCAAATCCCCCATAGGTGCATAAAGCAGTTTCCAAATATGTCTAGGAGCTCACGAATTGGAAAAATCAATTAGGCAAGCTAATAGATGATGGAAGGACAACTCATACATGATTTTCTTAGGAGAAAAGAGTGGAGGATGATGGGGACAAAAAACAAGTTAACTTCACCTAGTCAAACTTTCCCAATTGCCTTAAAACTCAGGAAAAGCAGGCAATAAAGCAGAAAAAGCAGACATGTGCTAGGAAGGCCAGGAATAAAGCAAATTTGATTCCAAGTGGTTTCCCAAGTGCTCCATGACTCAAATTTAGCAAGTTTGACCACTTTGGATGTGTGTAGCACAACTTGCATAAGGTGGAATATGGAAACTAGGAAAATAAGACAAAAATTGGATTAATTAATGTCTAAGGTAGCTAACTATGGGTTGATTATTCTAACATGAAAAAGAAGAATCCCCTGAATAAGAAGAAGAAGAATCTGATGAAGTTAGTGTCTTGGAGTTGTTGATGAAGGGTAGTAGCAGACCGAGAGTGGAGGTAACTATGTATGAAGGTAATTTAAATGTTGAATAACTTATGGATTGGATTAATGCTCTGAATAAATATTTTTATTTTGAAGAGATTGAATACAAGAAGAAAGTAAGGTATGCAACTACCAGGATGAAGGGACATGTCACTATCTGGTGGGATGAGCTCCAAATCTATCGAGAAAGAAGAGGTAAGTCAAATATAAACTCTTGGGATAATATGATAAGTAATCTTAAAAGAAAATTCATGCCTAAGGATTATCAATTAAGTCTTATTAGACAGTTACAAAAACTTAGAAAGAAGACCATGACTGTAAAATAATACACAAAAGAGTTTTTGAGATTGAGTGTTAGAGCGGGACACATGGAGGGAGGTCTAGAGAGAGTAGTTAGGTATATCAATGGGTTAAGATATGATATACAGGATGAACTTAGTCTATTAAATCTGAAAACTGTAGAAGATGCATATCAAGTAGCTTCGATGGTAGAAGAAAAATTATTGGGAAAACAGAACCAGAGAAATGGGGGAAAGAACATAGTAAGGGGAAGAGGGTCTCGTAGTAGTGGAGATAGGACTTCCAAATATGGAATTGAGGGTTCTAGTAGTTAGTCAACCCAGAGAGGAGGATTCAGAGGAGGCAGAGGTAGAGGGGGGAATAGAGAGGTAAAGTGTTATTCTTTTGGAGAGATTGGACATATGTCTTGGAAGTGTCCAAGAAATTAGTCTTCTGGTCAGAGAAATATGAATGTTGTAGAGGCTCAGAAAGAGTCAAAATAAGAAACATAGATGAATAACCCTCTAGAGGAAGGATAATCTCTTATGTTGAAGAGAGTACTAATAAAATCAGAGAAGTACATGAACCATCCCAAAGGAATAATTTGTTCAAAACAAGGTGTAAGTCACAAGGTAAGTGTTGTAAAATGGTTATTGATAATGGCAGTAAAAATAATTTGGTTTCCACTAAGATGGTAGAGAAGCTGGGATTGAAGAGGTTGAAGCATCCCACTCCCTACAAAGTGTCTTGGTTGTAGAAAGGAAATCAACTCTTGGTGAATGAGCAGTGTAATGTGTAATTCTAGATTGGTACTTACAAAGATGAGATATTATGTGAAATAATGCCTATGGATGCATGCCATATACTCTTAGGAAGGCGTTCGTAGTATGACAGGAAAGTTGTTCATGATGGGAGGAAAAATACTTATTCTCTAGAGAAAGATGGGAAGAGACATACTCTGTCACCCTTGGAAGATGAAACGGTTCAAGAAGGTTCAGGATCAAGTATTTCGCTGATGTTTCTAAAATATTTGTTGCAAGAAGTTCAGAAAGAGGAGGATTTACATTTTCCTCTTGTTGGTAAGCCAAAGGTAATTTTAACTTCTACAAATTTAGATGATTTTCTTGATGAAGTTAAAACTTTGCTTGATGAGTGTGATGATATTATTGTGGATGAGATACCAAATGATTTACCCCCTATGAGAAGTATTAGTCATCACATTGACTTAACACCTAGTGCAAGTTTACCTAATAAAGCAGCATACAGATTAACTCCTCAAGAAAATGAAGAGATCAAATAACAGGTGCAGGAGTTTTTGGGGAAAGGATTGGTGAAAGAAAGTTTGAGTTGTTTTGCAATACCCATTGTACTTAGTCCAAACAAAGATGGTGGATAGAGAATGTGCACCGACTCCAGGGAAATAAACAAGATCACTATCAGGTATAGATTCCCTTTCCAGAATTGATGATATAATGGACTGTTTAAGTGGTTCAAAATATTTTTCCAAAATAGATTTGAAAAGTGGATATCGTCATATTAGGATAAGGAAAGGTGATGAATGGAAAATGGAATTTAAAACTAATGACGGTTTGTATGAATGGTTACTGATTCCATTTGGGCTTACTAATGCACCCATTACCTTCATGAGGTTGATGAATGAGGTTTTAAAATAATTTACTTGAAAATATGTGATAGTGTATCTAGATGACATTCTAAATTTCAGTCAGAACAGAGAGGAGCACTTAAGACACCTTAAGTTGGTGATGAGAACTTTGTAGAAGGAGACGTTGCTGATAAATTTGACGAAGTGTAGTTTCCTGAAGAAAGAGTTAGTTTACTTAGGATTTGTAGTTTCAAAATAAGGATTGAAGATGGATTCTGAAAAGGAACAAGCAATTCTAGTGGAATAACAGTGGGAGAAGATTTGAGTCAAAAGTAGAGGCCAGTGGCATATTTCAGTGAGAAATTGAATGAATAAAAATAGAAGTATTCTTCATATGATAAATAAATATGTGTTGTTGTGTAGGTTCTTAAGAAATGGATACATTATTTGATTCCTAAGGAATTTGTGTTGTATTCTGACAATCATGCTTTGCAGTTCATAAACAGGTAGCCCAAGTTAAACCAGAGACATGTTAAATGTGTAGAATTTTTGCAGAACTTTACCTTTGTTATCAAAAATACAAGTGGTAAGGCTAACATAGTTGTTGATTCTTTGAGCAGAGTAAATATGGTATTGCAAGAAATTAAGGTCGGTACTTTGGGGTTTGAAAATTTGATTGATATGTATAAGGAAGATTTAGATTTCAAGGATATATATGTTGCTTGTAAAAATCCAGCTACCCATAATAGAAACCAGTGGTTATATTATATGTTGTAGGAGGGTTTGTTGTTCAAGGATAGTAAATTACGTATTCCTAAGTGTTCAATGAGGGAGAATTTGATTCAGGAAATTAATAGTGGAGAACCATCATGACATCTTGGACAAGATAAGAATTTTGATCTTGTGAGTAATTTTTATTTTTGCCCAAAGATGTAGCATGATGTGATACAATTTGTTGAAAGATGCAGAATATGTCAACATGCAAAGGGGAGAAGTCAAAACACAGGATTGTATCAATCCTTGCCTATTCCAGCTAGGCCTTGGGATTCCATAAGCATGGATTTTGTTTTAGGTTTTCCTAGAACTTAGAGAGGTCATGATTCAATATATGTTGTGGTAGATAGATTTTCCAAAATGGCTCATTTTATTGCATGTAAGAAGACTAATGATGCAACTAACATTGCAAATTTATTCTTTTATGAAATTGTAAAGTTGCATGGGTTGCCTTCGAGTATTGTGTCTGGCAGAGATACAAATTTTGCTAGTCATTTCTGTAGAACTCTATGGAAAAAGTTGCGGACTAATCTTAGTTTCAGTTCTACTTATTACCCTTAGACTGATGGACAAACTGAAGTGGTAAATAGGAGCTTGGGAAACATATTGATAAGTCTGGTGTATCAACATCTAAACAAGTGGGACTTGGATCTTTCTCAGGCTGAGTTCGCATATAATGATTCACCCAACATAAGCATAGGTATGAGTCATTTTCAAATTATCTATGGGATGCATCCAATAGGTGTGTATGAACTTAGAGATTTGGGAAAGAAGGAAATGAGAAGTGTAGAGTGTGAAGACTTTGCAGTTAGTATGCATGAGATATAAGAGAGTATCAAGAAAATATTACAGGAAAGTGCAGGAAAGTATAAACAAAGAGCACACTTGAAGAGAAGAGAAGTGAATTTTTAGGTTGGAGATTTACTGATGGCCTATATTAGAGAGGAAAGGTTCCCTAAAGGAACTTACAATAAATTGAAGCTTAAGAAAATTGGACCTTGTAAAGTCTTAAGGAAGTTTTTTTGCAAATTCTTATGAGATTGAACTTCCTTCTGACCTTTAGATTTCACCAATTTTTAATGTTTCATAATTGTATCCTTTTAAAGATGCAAGTATCTAGACAGATGGTATGAATTCATATGGAGATGATTTAGCTATAGATTGGCAAGTACAATCTCCACAGAAAGAACAACCTCATATTGAAGCTATCCTTGATAGAAGAATCCTAAGGAAGACGAGAAATAACACCTTCTTTAAATACTTGGCCAAATGAAAGAATCAGCCTACTTAATATGTAGCCTGGATGATAGAGCAAGAAATTTCTAAGTACAATGTGTAGCCTAAAGATTTAATGAAGATTTGTTTTTCTTCCCTAGGAGTATGATGCAGAAGCATCTGACTCAAAACTTCGTTGACTAATGAGTCAACCTGCCATGAAATATCTTATGAAAGGATTGAATTCATTGTTAGATATATAGGGTTAGTTTTAATTTGTAATAAGTGGTGGTATGCCCTTGTTCTCCTCGATCCCTACGTGGAATTCACCAAGGATCGATCTTTACTTATAGGGTTTGTTTTTATTAGGTCCTCAAATTGAACTTAGTCAGATATGACAAGGTTATTGATTGTTATAAAACATTAAATGAATGTGTTATATAAGGGATGAGTGAGGCACACACAGAAGAGTGAGTGAGGAGTGAACAAAGTAGATTTCTCTTTGTGATTTAATTGCTAATCATTTGAATAAAGAACATAGGATCAAAATCTGCATGTATTTTGATGAATTCATGTCTTCATCAAATCCTGTGAGAATATAATTCATCCTGTATTTACTCTTGAATCTATGTGTATGAATTTTGTGGTTTTGTGTTTCCTAGTTTCTGAATCACAGAAGAAATTGATCCTTTCAATGATCAATTTGGAGAAATCATGAAGACAGATCTTGGAGAAGATTGGACGGTGGGGAAATATCGTGATGAAGATGAACAGTCACAATTCATCCTGCAGCTAAGGAAGATATTCCAAAAAGTATGACCGTGATCTGCACTTAAAGCCATATCGATGATCAAGATCGAATCCGTGAGGATCGACGTGGCAAAAATACCGAAGGGAGGAAGACGGAATAATATAAGTTTCAGTTTTGAAAGGTGCAAGTGCCTAGTTATGACTTCCAAACCGAAAGTGTGGAAGTGCAGGGAAACATTGATCTGAGGGTTTCAAAAGTTGAAACACGAAGCTCTAACTTCTGATTCCCGCATCTTGGAAAGTTGGAAAATGCGAAAGGTGGAAACTCTGTTTTCACTAGTGTGAAAATTTGATTAGACAAATTCTAATGCCCGCATCCCGGAAATGCGTAGGAAGAAATGCACATTTTACATAAATTAGGAAACTTCAAAAGGAGATTTTTGATATCTGATTTCTGCTAGGGGAAAAAAAAGAGAGTGAGGAGACCCTGAATTCTACTGCGGAAGTAAGTTAAACAATGAGTAAAATTGTTTAACACTTGAATTTTGGCATGTTAGTTATCAGAGAGTCGAATTTGGGGTCTGAGAATGAACTAGTGCCATCAATATTCTTCTTAGATATGCAGTCTACAGGAAAAACAAAATCTGTTTTATATATTATTTTGGTTCATGTAGCTTATTAATATACTATATTTATATGAATTAAAGGATAATCAAGAAACGAGGAGACGAGACGGCTCTCCCACGGCTAGGGCCAAACCCTAGCCGCCCTGCGTTCCTCCAGGCTGTGTACTGCCCCTGCGGCTCCTCCAGGCTGCGTTCTGAAGCTGCCTTGCCCTGGTCCACGCCCAGCTGTGTTGCGTTTTGGAGCTGCGTTTGTAGCTGCGTTTTTTTTTTTTTTTTTTTTTGCCTTTCTCATCCGCCGCGGCCATGCATTCCTCTTCCTTCGGTGGACAGGCCATGGATCCGGTGGAGGATTTCAGAGTTCTTGTTAGATCTGCAGGCCCTAGGGCAAAGGCTACCCCTCCTGCCAAGTTTGTTAAAAAGATGGAAGAGATCCCTTCTCTGGAGCTCTCCCCTTCTGATCCGTGCCGCATGGCCCTTATGCTCTCAGAAAAAGCCCTCATTGGCAAGTTCACTAGTTTGTGGCCCAATCCCAAAGCAGTGGATCAATGGATAGCAGAACGTTGGAGCTCCCTGGCGCCCTCCCATATATCTTTATGTGTTGCAAGAAGAGGGTATTTTGTGTTTATCTTTGAAAACAAAGAAGAGCGGGATCTAATCTTCAGATCTGGACCATACTTCATGGGATAAAGAGGGATATTCTTAGCTCCTTGGTCTCTGGATTTCAATCCTGAATCAGAGATCACGGCTGCCCCGGCTTGGGTCCGACTCCCCCATCTTCCTCTTCATATTTGGGGGAAAATCTCCCTTGCTGATATAGGAAACAAGCTCGGCCGTTTCCTGGATAGCGCGGAGCCTAAAGGGGATCAGTACACCTGTGCACGCATCTGTGTTGAGGTCAATCTCGAGAAAGGGCTCCCGGAATCCCTTCATCTCACCTTGGGTGAATGAAGTCACATCCAAGAGCTGGACTATGAGCATATTCCCTTCAAATGCCTCCGGTGTCATGTTTACGGTCATTTCGCAAAAAGCTGCCCCAAAGCCCCGATGATGGTGGCTCCTCCCCCGGCCAATGGGGCATACTTCCAGCTAGTTGCCAATAGGCGAAGGGCTCCCCGAAAAAAGGACTCCAAATCAGAGGTGCCCACCGCAGAAGAATCTGCCCCAGCTAATAAAAATAGATATGAAGCCCTTCAAGAACTCGATGACCAGGAACCAGAAGCAGCAGTAGCAGTTGAAGAGACGTTGGAGCCAGGTCCAGGCCAGGAAAAGGAAGCACCAGCAGCAGAAGAGGTTCCAGAAGTGCGTATCCCCCCTGGTACCGCGGAATACCCCACGTTTGAGTCCCTTGGCTCAAAGAAAGATCCCATCGATTTGGGTGGTGAGACCTCAGCCCAGGTAGGGCTGGCATCCTTGGTCCCTTCCTCAGAGGAAACCTCAGACTCTGAAGACTTTTCCGCTCCTTCTCCTCCCCTCACCAGAGGACGCAAGAAGAATAAAGAATGCAGAGAAAAGGAAGCAGCCTCAAACATCAGTGTGGGCTCTCAGAAGAAACTAGATCTTTTTGTTAAGGGACACTCCTCTCTGCCGGTTTAATGCTTTGCTTCTGTATTCTTCTCTGCTCACAATTTATGAGAGTCTACTCTTGTAAGCAGTATTTTTCTCGAAATAGCTTCAGGAAAATTTGGGATTCATTTCTCAAAGCACTTTTAAGAAGGCTGACTGATTTATTTGAGGCCAGCAGCCTTCTTTCTCAGAATTCCTCCTTGTACGCTTGGCTGGGCTACAGCCTTTTTTAAAATTTATAAAAAAAATTCAGTTTCTGTTAAAAATATATATATATACTATATTTTAACTCTGTTTAAATTAATTCTTCTTATGCTTTAATTTATACAATCACGTCCCTTCTTATTAATCATAACTATGTTTATGAATAATAAACCCTTCTTAAGAATTAATATTCTTCATCTAACCATCATGTATCTTCATTGTGACTCTTCAGAAAAAATATTTCACAATTTCCTTTCCACAATGACCTTTGTGCAATAGAAATATTTCCGCAATTGCTTTTCCGTAACTATATTTCTGCAACTTGTATTTTCGCTTCCGCAATTACCTTTCTGCAATGAACTTTATGCATTTTTATTTCTACAAACTGCCTTTTTGCTTCTACAATTACTTTTTCGAAAACTCCTTTGGTAATTAACCTTCCACAATTGCGGGTTGTGGGTTGTGGGAATGCCTTTCAACATTTTTGAAGCAGGATTCCCAAATTAACTTTTTGCAATTGCGGATTATGAATTAAGGGTGTGCATTTCCAAAATTTCAAAACTAAATTCTGTAATTATGCGACCGCAATGTGCTTTCCGCAATCGGGTTGCAGATTGTGGATTGTAGATGTGCCTTCCAAATTTTTCCAAAATGGTATTTCGCAATATCTGGTACAACCATATCTGGTTGCACTGTTAAGAGTCGAATCCAAATTTCGTGATGAATAATAAAATAGGAATAATTTTATAGATGATGGATGTAAACTTACAATAAAGATCACCTTTACAAGGCTTGAGCAAGCATAGTGAAGGTTTATTCCCTTTCACTAGTAACTTAATAATCTATTTATTTATAAATAATAATATTATTTAAATATTCACAACATTTTTATCCTCTTGGGAAATATTTGTCCTCAAAGCTTGAGTATTTTCCTAATGTTGTCCTTTATTATGATTCAGTGTCGTTATTAGAATCAGACGAGATTTCTTTTGCAGAGACTTGCACTTCCTTTCCATCGATGACTCTGCAGTGTATTGTCTGATTGTTCCTACATTTATGTCCTAAGGTCCACTCATCACCACATCGACGACATATTTTTTTCTTCTTTTTTCTATGACCAGGTGACCAATTATCTTCACAGTACCTACATTGTGTCTCTTTTTCTTATCAATAATGGTTATCGCCTTTTGTTTTTATTTCTTCTAATTTGCGTTCTAAGGATTTTTCTTTGTCTTTCTACTTCTATGTTAGGTATGTCATGCAACTATTAATTCTTTTTGGAGGTATGGTTTAACACCTCCTAAATAGGTTTCAAGTTTTTATTTTGTCAAACAACACAAATACTCATGTCGATAAGGATTCCACTGATGTGTGAATTCCTCAATGCTTCTAACCTGTTGTAATCTGGTAAGATTACTGAAAAAATTCATCTTCTCTAATTCCTTGAAACATATTAAAAAATCACTTTTGAACAAGTTCCAGGTATAGGAAAAATTGTCTCTCTTCCACCATAAGTAACAATTAAAGGTGTTCCCTTCCATATGCATGAATGCATATTTCACCTTCTCCTTGTCAAATTAAATATTGTAAATGTCGAAGTATTCTTTCACTTTGTTTAGCCAGGCAATGCATTGGTCTTCACTTTGATTGTATTTTGACAACTCTATTTTTTCCTTAGGTGGGTACACTATGTAAGGATGATATTTATTTTATTTTCTTTATGGTTTGATGGTGTCTTGGAGCTATTGGATGATGCAACCGACATATTTGAACTGCTCTGTTGTTGGCGATGATTTCTAGCCTTTTCCTTCTCTACTATCTTACTGATAGCATCTATTTTGTTGTTTAATCATGCCTCCATATCTGGCAGTACTTTTGTTTCTATCTCTTGCTTAAGCGTCGCATTGTTAATATTATTTCTTTTTGCAAATCTTCTTGATTCTTGGAAAGTGCTTCCTGTGTGGAAACATGAAATGAGGCATCTAAAATGTCTGGACTGCTAACATGGTTTCTCCTAGAAATTAGTTTTTGTAACACCTCCATTAATGTATTATGGTTTCATTCCATGGTGCTCAAATTCTGTGTTATGGTGTTCATTTTGTCATCTAAGTCTTTTCGTTTCTTGTTCATGATGTCCAATTTTTCATCTAGCCTTCTTTCTAGTACCATAACAATTTCATCTTTGATCTCTTTATTCAGCACTGCATTGTTATTTTTTATCTCTTCCTTCAATATTTTTTGGTTAGCGATGAGGGACTTGATGTCCTCCATTTTTTCGATTTGGTATTTTAGTTTTGCCATGGTCTTGGACCTTATATGCAGAGGTGTGTACTTCGACTCTATTTTGGCTTATGGAGTGAAAGGGGTAATATATATATATATATATATATATTATTTTATTTTATTATTATTTATTATAATGTTGGGAAATAAATATATTTTTAATAAAATAAATTTTATAATGTTATAATTATATGTAATATTTAATTTTTGTTAAAAATATTTTTTGCAGGTAGGAATGGAATGAAAGCACAAATGGTAGTAGCGACGTGGAGTGAAGTGGGTTGTATTACAGGCTATGTGGAGGAGAAGGAAGGTTGGTGGATGTTTGAAGGTGTGGATTGGGAGCAAGGGCGGAGTAGGTGGAGGGAGGACAGACTGTGCAGGTGGAAGATGGAGGGAGGGGGGAAGTGATGTGCAAAGGGAGAGAGCCGGAGGAGGACGTTGAGGAAGAGATGATGTGGAACAGTGTGCATGTAAGGAGCCAGTATGGAGTGCATAGAGGAGATGGATCATGATGGGAGCAAGGATAGGCAATGTGTGGGAATGTGGGTGATGGTGTGAAGAAGTGAAGCAATGGGAATTAATGTGGGATGTGAAGGGACATGAAGGGTGAATGGAGCTGAACATATGGGCATGCATGAAGGGGAGAGTGGAGAAGCAGCGTGGGTGAAGAGGGTGGAGAGTAGCGAGAGCGAGTGGAAGAGTTCCTAGAGAAAAGAGGGGCAGAGTTGATGGAGAAGCGGGGAGAAGAGGGATGGATGAGGCAAATCTGAGCTCAGTGGAGAAGAAGTGAAATACACTCTGATACCACTTGTTACAACCATATCCAGTTGGACTGTTAATATTTGAATGCAAATTTCTTGATGAATAATAAAATAGAATTAAATTTATAGATGATGGATATAAAATTACAATAAACCTCCCCTTTATAAGGCTTAAGAAAGCATAGTGAAGGGTTACGCCCTTTCACTAGTAACTTAATAATATACTTATTTATAAATAATAATATTGTTTAAATATTCACAACAATATCCTCCTGCAAATATCTTTATGCAACTCCTATGAACCGTTGATCTATGTTCTCTCCTTTAATATGGATCATCCAACTTTGTCTAATTTACTATTTTCTTTGAAATGAGACCATGGTCAGATATCCACTTCAACAAGCTATAGCCTGACAGGATGGGGTGGGAATTTTCCTTAACCTATGTGTTATCACTCAAAATATACCTAAGGTTGTGAAAGGTAATCTCAAAATAACAGCAAAAACCACTTTTAGAAAGAAACTGGCATTCTTTCCAGAGAGGGATCTCTCAAATATAAATTTAACAAATGGCAGCTATTAGATTCAACAATTTTAAGTTATGCAGATGGTTGAAATAACACATATAACCATTGGGAAATGGAGTCAAAATAGATAAAGATAATACAAAGCTTCCTACACAGAATCTCCACAAAAGAAAAATAATTATTCAGCTACATTCATTCATTGATTTTGAGTCGATAAGAAAGAAACATGAATAGTCCATCAATATAGAGCATCACAGGATGAATTCCATATCAACTTTAGAGGAAATGTTTGTGAATATCTGAAACAATAGCCAGAGCATACATGTATGAATTCTAAAACTATTAAACACTGCATTCAGACATGAAAGAAAACAGAATGGAAGGTAAACACTTAGAAAACATTCACAAGGAAAGAAAGCACAGGATGTAACATAAAAAACACATGAATCTTTGAGGATCAACCAACATTCGGCTCTGTAATTTTATTTCAGAAAGGTTCTCACAAAAAACATCAAACCAATCTTATGGGTTCCAACCCTTGATACATTAATAAAATTCAAATATGTACAAAAAATAGTTTCTTCCAAGAACATCAATAACCAACTAATATGTTAATCATAAGTTCTTGTAACCATATTCCTAATAACTACGAATAATAATTACATGCTTTGTTTGAAATAACAGATTGCTTGATTATAGCAAACTCCATAACTGCAAGGCATCACGAACAAACAACTTCCCAAAAATACAACACCTGTCTTCATGAATGTAGTATGTATTTGGTTTTCCCAAATTTTTCCACGATTTTCCACTATTCCACATTTGATGTGTCATACTCTGTCATTTCTCTTATTGACACCTCCAAATCCACTTAAGATTCATAAGACACAGCTGGTAATCCTTTTTTAATAATTAAAAACCTATCCAATATTTCAAAGTCTTTTGTCAACTTTTCAACAATAACCTTTCCTGTCAATCCTTTGACTAAATCTTCAAATTTAGAATGATCCATGCGATTCTGTACCAATAAGATATGATATTGTTCTTGGGAAAACAATCATCCTTCGTCATCCTAAAAAGAAGGGACACCATCATCAAATAAATCTTTAAAATCCATCCTGAAATACTTGATTTGAGAAGACATTTGATTTGATTTATCCTGCACGAATTTCATAAGTTGATGTTTATTGATAAAATTATTTGCCCATAACACAATTGCTACCCTGTGGTTAATCCCAATGTCCTGCAAATTTTGATATGTCGGAGAATTTAATAAATTCACAGCATTATGAGTAGTATTCAGAGGTTTCTTTTCCATAGTTTCATTTGCCAATTTCAATCTTTGAGTAGCCAAATTTACTAGTGCACTTTCATCATCAATAAAATTTAAATAATGCCTAAATTTAGTTATTTCCACAGACAAAGTATCCCTACTCAAATGTTTAGCTCCATGTAAAGGAGTTCTTCCTGTATTTCTCTCCTTTAATTCAATGAATTTTTTATGTAATTGGTTCTTATCATTCCACGCTTTATTCTTCTCTTCAATGATTTTATCCAATTCTGACTTGATCTTATCATTCTCATCTTGTAATTCTTTAATTTCCACTTCTTTCAATCTCACCTGAGACATGGGAACTAATAAAGCATCTACAGAAAATTCATTTAATGGTTTTTCAACATTAACAAGGGGTAAATTAGTATCAACAAAAGGTTGATTCATCAATTCTTCCATAACCTCTTTCTCATCATTTTGATCTTTTTTCAACTTTGCAATCTGAGCTATCAACTCAGCCTTTTCTATTTCCCACTTGTCTTTCTCCTCCTATAGATTCAATGATTTTCCTTTATAATCCATCATTTTCTGGTAGAATTTATCTTTTTCTTCCTGTAATGCAAATAATTATGAAGATTGAACATGTTTAGCGTTAGGGACCTTAAGCTTTTTTTTCAACACCTGGATGGTATTATCCTTCTCTTCCAGAAGCTTCTTCGTCGCCTGCATATTATTTGGTTCAGTCCCTAAGCTTATAATATCTCCATGTAACTTTTTTATTTGAATCAAATTGGCCTTATTTTCAACTTTCTTATGTTTCAATTGAATTTCCATTTTATCTACAAGAGACTGTAATTTAGTAATTTTCACAATTACATGTAACAAATCAGAATAAATAACATCTTCGGTTTGTTTTTGGAGCTATATTTTATGAGGAACACTGATTTTGTCCAGCTTCACCTCCATTTCAGACACTTTCTTATCACTTACCACAACAAATTTTAGGGTATTCCTCTCTGCATCTCGAGTAGAAATCAATGAATTTTTTTGTTTGATTAATTTCCTAACTCAAGGAAGCAGATTCTTAGTTTCCTCCAATGACTATGTTTCTTTATCAACATAACTCGACATTAAATCTATCCTGGATTTGTAACGAGAATTGGACTCTATTTTACTTTAATATCCAAAAGAATATTGATGCATTTGCACAGACTTTTTCTAAAATGGGGCCATCTTCTTTAAATCTTCTGAAAATATTTCTTCTGAAATGGTTAGCTCATCCTGAGGATGTGTTTGATCTTTTTATTAGAAATATCTTCATCTACATCCATGCCATCTGCTTCAGAAAGAGTCCTTTTATTCATAACACTGGAATTAACAGACGTTTGAACTGATACAGTCAATTTGTCCCTCTTATCTTCATTAACTTCTGTATTTTCTTTAAAATTAGACAGATCTGCCATTTTGTCTAATCCTTCAACAGTTTGATGATCAAATGGCATGTTTTTGTTCAGTTGCTTCCTCTGAGAAATAGTATGGTGTGGATCATAATTCACTTTTTCCTCTTTTTGAAAATCCATAACTTCTAATAATTTATCAATCACTAACAGAGCGCTTTTATTTTTAAAAATGAAAGGACCGACTTTGAGAGGGAATTGAACATTAGAATATTTTTTAAACACTCTGAAATGTTCCTCTTCTGCATACAACTTTTGTCTCATGAACTCTAATGCAAATATTCTTGGCGTCAAGAAAGCAGGTAGGCTATATGGTTCTCTAGTGAACCCATACACTCTAAGAATAGTAAATTATTTATGCAAAAACCAATCTCCTATTTTGTCTTCTGAAGAATATTGTAACATAATTCTCATGTCTTCCAACACCCTAGGTAAGACATCATCGAAAAGAATTTTGTATATCTCATCCATAATTGTATTCATGAACTCGAACATGTTGATCTGTTTTGGAAGGTATGGAGAGAACATGGTATATAAGAACTGCAGCTCTGACACATTAGAGCATAATAACATGTTCAACAAATATTATTGGTACTTGAATAATCTGAATTTAGGAAATTCAAGCAATTGGGTATGGATGACTTCAGCTAAATACTCATCAAGATTGAAACAACAGACTGAATTGGATTCATGGTCAGTTGAACCTATACTTAGCAAAAAACCTAACATGACTTCGTTGACATGCGTATCATCATCCAAACCCAAAACCTGACTAGCAATTGACATGACCAATTGGACTTCATCTTTGAAAATATTGACATTGTATGGCAAAAATAAACCCTCTAATGACTGACCAACTGTTAGAATACTGGATAAAAACTGACATCTGACTTCAGTTTTGCAATTTTTATACAATTCAATTCGGACTTGCTCATTGAAGGATTCATGGTTTACAGGAAAACTATTAGGCAAACTCAACATCCCATGAACAGATTTCTTGTCAATTCTACAGAGTATTTTTGAAGTTGTATGACTCATAATAACTCTTTCAGAAGATGAATAACTATTCGCACACCACTCGACAAATTCAGGGAAAGGTAGGGTTTGTTTGACAGCAAAGTAATACAAAAAGGAAATGCAGACATTTAGGATATCATTTCCCTGTGACTTATACTGCCATAAACATTCTTTTCAGACTGATACACTGCATACTGATAGAATATGGTCAAACACATTCCTCTCCCTATCAATAACCACTTCTTCTCTCTCGTCTAGAACCCTACACATTATCCATGAACTCTACTCCTTCTCCATAATAAAACAATGGCAATAAGTATTCAACAAACTCTCAGAGTTTTAAGGCTTACCTGGTAACTGTTAGATATGTAGAAGTTGACTTTCGAAAAAAGATGGCGCACCGTCCCTTCTTCTTTTCAACGGCAGCGTGCAAGCAAAATTACTTTACCTTGGTAAACTCACCTTTTATACAATGAATAATGATTTTGGGACCTCCAACAAGTTGTTTTTCCTTTACCACTTTCCACAGCGGAACTCACTAAAAAACGCCACGTGGAAATCAGTTTGAATTCCTCTACCGCTCATCCATTTTAATTATCTCACAAGTTTGAGCTCCGGAGTAGACTATAACTGTTGATAAGATTTCATTATCCTATTTAAACTGTTGGATCAAATCCATTCTACACAATCCACCAACCTTTCTCCTCGTTCAACCGTGCATCTTCACATCGTGGATTACCTTATAACCATAGATTTAATTTGCTTTATCTCTTGGCTATCAATCTTTCTATCATGTTAACCCATTCCTCTTCTCCGTCAAAACCTCTTTCTCGTGCAACTTTTCCCAGCAGATCAATTTGCAACCGTAGATCTGCACAATCACAAATCTACACCCTCTAATTGTGCAGTGAATTAATCAAAGTGCGCATTTTGATAAAGACTCATGAATTAACCTTTTACCAATTTTTAATATATGCCTTTATCATTTCTTGATCATATCCTTCCTTAATTGTTCAACATAGATGGTTTTAACACTATGAATTATGGAGGGAATTTCCTTAGGGAAGTTTTGAATAATATTTCCATACTTAGTCAATTTCAAAAGTTTCACAAAATTGCCATACTTTTCCATAATGATGTCAGATTGCACCACTAACTTCATGATAGCATCATAACAACATCATGTGTCTTTTCAGCTTCATCACACATGCCACATCATCATGCATTCCATGGCATCACTTCCTTTGTTATTCCATTATCTTATACTGAGTTTTCCCTGCCATCATTTCCTTGGTTATTCCTTTGTCATTACCGAACTCCTTTGACATCAATGACAACTATATTCAACACTCTCCCTCTTATGCATTGATGGAAACATCTAAACATTCTCCCCCTTTTACAACAATGACAAAGGATAACCTTTTATTCCCTTGTTGTAACCATCTTGATAGAGAATTTCCTATCTTTCTTCTTTTTGACAATTGCCCTTGCCAATATATCTCCTCTTTTAAGAAATTTAGGTCTTTGCTTATCTTCCTTTTGTTAACTGAACTTGGTACTAATAATTTTGTTATGATCTGGTTAACATCCTTATTTACTTTCTTGTAGCGATTCGTTGAAGGAGAACATGGATGGTTAGTTCATAGACTCCCCCTTTCATGTTCCTCCCCTTTGTCAAAATTTTATACTCATTTTAGTTACGAATTTTGGATCATAGGCTTCATGGTATTCATGGATCACGCACTTTAAAAATTTCATGTTACTTCATTTTGTCACATGGATGGTCTCTAGCAAAGTCTTCTTTTTCAATTTGTCACTTCTACACTTCTTCTTGTCTTTGAGGAATATAGATTTTACCAAGTATTTATTATGACTCTCCTTCTTCTTTTTTTAATGGAAACCTCAAAACATTCTTTTCTTCTTACCAACTGATATTTTTCAAGTACCAATTGCATTTTTCCGATATTAACTCCCCCTAAGTATATAATCCCCTCTAATGTTCATTTCAGGGCTCTATTCTAGGTCATGAGAGTTTTTGGAAGATACATCCACCATCATCAGTATATTCTTCTTCATCATCTTCATCTCCATCAACATATTCTTTTACATATTCATCTTGTTTTCCCTCATAATGTATTTCATTTTTATCTATAACACTATTATGCTCATCATAATCTTTGGAAACTTCACTGATGTTTCAAAATTGTGTTTTTTCTGAGTCTTTGTAATATGAATTTATTCTCCACATCTTTCCATGAGGTACCCTGCTTATTGGACTTTTATCATTTGATGTGTTTGTGTCTTGTTTCCTTCTCAAACTTTGATCTTTTCCCTTGGTTCTACAATTGGCAACCTTGTGACCAAACTTATGGTAGAAATGACAATATCCAAAGGATGCCTTTTTATATTTAGAGAATATTTGATCTTTCTTCATGTAATGGCTATTTTAATTTGCATATCTTCTCAAAAATTTTATCTGTGAAGAGTTTTGATGA
The DNA here is from genome assembly GCA_001517045.1 of Pseudotsuga menziesii. NCBI lineage: Eukaryota > Viridiplantae > Streptophyta > Pinopsida > Pinales > Pinaceae > Pseudotsuga > Pseudotsuga menziesii. The sequence goes on along the minus strand of LPNX011066349.1, from coordinate 26,390 downwards.
CTGGATTTAATCTTCCTATAATTCTTCTATTGCTTGGGTGTATTCTTCTTATAGACATGAAACTTTTCATATGCTTTGCAATTCTGGGCTTTATGTCCAAATTATTACTAGTGGCAATGACCAAAAAGGATATGCTGATATCTACTTATCATTGGTATTCTAGGCATCATATATTTTCTTTGTAAGAGAGTAGCATATTTCTTACTTTCTTCCTTCTTGAGTGCAGTAGCATAGCTTCTTTCACCTTGGTTTATGAAAGAGGAATATTCTGGCTTCTTTTCTTTGTTATATCCTAATCCATATTTATCGCTTGATGGTCTTTGGATACTTAAGGTATCATCTAAAATACTTGAGTTGTTCTCAAATTTTGATTGAACATATTTTTCATCAAGATTCTTTCTAAGGTGCATAATCTCTTCATTAAGCCTTTCAGATTCTTGTATTCTCTTTTTGAGCTCCAAATCTATGTCCTCTTCAATCTTCTTGGCCTCTTGAAGCTGGGTCTTCAAGTCACTAATGATTTGGTTTGACTGTTTGTTCTTTTTCCTGAATTTTTCAAGTTATTCAAGAGAACTAATAGCGTTTAGGTATACTTCTCCTTTCTCATCTGATTCACTATCTTGATCTTGAGTTTCTATTCCCATGAATATAATTTTTTCATCTTCATTGTCTTCCTTGGAATATAAGTTTTTATTTTTTTTCTTAAATTTATTCGTGTACATTGTCTTACTCTTTTGATCTTTATTATGACAAAAAGGTTCATCGTCATCATAATTATATTCTTGTTTTTGGTAAAGACACTTTGGGGAAAAGTGACCAATCCTTCTACAATTAAAACACTTCAAGGGTAGCTTCCCTTTGTACTTGCCAATACCTCTTTCAAGTTTCTTGATGAAAAGAGATTCTTCATCCTATAGGTTCTCTGATAAGGCTTCATACTTCTTTGACTCTTTTGAATATTCAAATGTTGCTTCTTTATTTGATGGACCATTTTGTCGTGTTCTCATCTCATATGCAGTAAAGATCCCATGTAGTTCATCTACTATCGTGAGGTCAAGATCAACTTGTTCTTCTAGAGTAGATAATTTTGAGTCATACTTCATGAGCATGGTTCTTAGTACTTTGTCAATGAATTCTCTCTCCTTTATTACTCCTCCAAGGCCTCTAACAGCATTGAAAAATTTCATCTACTCTTAAAAGATATTCTGTAATATTTTCTTCCTCTTTCAATTTTAGACTTTCAAACTGTCCTTTGTATGTCTAAAGTTTGCATTGTTTGAATTTGGATACTCCTTCATAGACAACTTTTAATTTTTCCAAGGAATATTTGGTTGTCTTGCATTGCATGACTTTTATAAACACTGAATTTGTTAACCCACTCAAGATTGCATTCAAGGCTTTTGCATTGGCATCATATTGGTCTAGTTCATTTTTGTCTATAGGTAGTTTGTCTGGTACTTTGTACTCTTTTTCAATAGACCTCTAGACTTTGTATCCAAGAGACATTATATGGAACTTCATGCTGACACTCCAATATGCATAATTATCTCATATAAATAATGGAGGTATGTTCATGGCTAACCCTTCTTGTTGATCCATAGCGGTTTTTAATAGGATATTCCTTCCATATATTAAACTGTAGTCAAGCATCCTGCTTTGATACCAATTGTTGGACTCATGATTGTCATTAGAAGAAAACCCACATGTCTTAATCTCTAGCACAATTGATAGAGTTAGGATCTCGAGAAGTGATTAATACATGTCATGAAACTCACGAGGAGCATTGAACCCAATGTCCAACTGGGCTATGATTCCACCAAAGGTGAAGATGAAAGAGGGTACTATGGGAAACTAATCCTTTGCTTCCAAGTGTCAACCTTAGAACTCACCCAAATTCTATCATGTGATTTGAATCAGCTAATTATCTCCTTTTTACTATTTCCTAATCATTGAATGCATGTGTGGGGTTGGTGGGAAAGGTCACTTCATGCAGTTATTGAAGCATGGGACCGACTGCATTTTTGTCACAGTTATTCCAGCTGTTAGAAGTTAATCTGCAAATGTTAGGGGTCCTTTATTCTATGGTTATAAGATATGTTAGTTTTTTTTCAACATTATCTCATATCCATTTGATTTAACCTTCATTATCTTATTCTCTCACATAGATCTACACTATGTAGAGCTATACATTATGGTTCTAGATCACTACTATATTGTGTATAACCCAACAAATTCTAATCTAGAGGCATCACTATAGATTTGGAAGGGGAATTTCTAGTTGTAGGTGAGCAGGGAGGCTAGGAAAGCTAGGAACCCTTACCCATTGAGTTATGTTGCTCGTAGATCCTTGAGAATTCATGAATTGAGGTTTTATGTTGCTCTCCAACAACATACACCACATTTGTCTCCTTCTATGCACAAACTAGAAGCACCTAGCAAGATGGATTACCCAAGAGAACCGTGGATCGGTGAAGGGGATACCTGAGCACATAAGGGTGTTGTGTGGGGTAGGTATTGTGGGATCCAAGGCTGTGAGTCCTAAGTAAGATCCCTATAGATATTTGTATGAGCATTTGGATAAGCATAGAGTGCATAATGCATTTTGGGCTAAGAGAGAGAAGCATGTAGGTGTTTGCTTGTCCCTAGTGGCCTCATAGGATACATTGGGGGTGACCTCTTAATAGAAAGAGTATGTGTTGAGAAAAGTGCCTATAGTTGGGTGGAAAATCGCTCTTACACTATTAGTTTCTTGGATTTGTGTTGGATAAATATAAGCATTATTTTATGTTTTAATGTTCAATATTTTTATTTGATGCCTTCAATGATTATGTTGTAATTTCCTGCTAGATGTGTGTGGATAAAGTTTATTTCCACTTTGTATGTTTATTTATGCATATACACACATAGTTTAAATATTGTGAAATCATAATTTGGATATTGGGTGAAATTTGGAAGCATGAATCTAGATAATGTCCCCTCTTATGTGAGGAGGACATTACATAGAGGAACTTGAATCCAAAATATTTATTGTATGAATTGCATTATAAGTTGGTTGTTTCTATGCATGTTACAATGAGAACAAAATCATTGGATTTGTTATGATAACATAGATCCCCATAAAAATTTGAGAACAAAGATCAAATTAAATTTCATGGAGGATCCATGTTGGTGAGGTGTGTGAGGAATAAACCTTTTGTTATGGAGGATCCATGTTGGTGAGGTGTGTGAGGTATAAACCTTTTGTTATGTATCATACTAGTATTAAAGTACATGAATCCTTAACCATGATGAAGATACCAAAACTTTGAAGACAAAGGAGATGCAACACGATTAAAACATAAAATAAATAAAGGTTGAAGGACCTACACACCACTAATGTGCATATTGGAGAAGAGAACAAACTCTTGAAGGAGAATATCCAGATGTTCAAATCAAGGATGGAATATATATAAAATACCTTGATACCTCTATAAAATTGTTGTCATTGTTCAAGAATGATTTTTTGAACCCAAAATTCCCTCACTGGCATCATGAAAGAATGAGACAAGAAAAGATTTCATTTTATGTAGTTTGGAGAGAAGGTAATTCAATTTGATAGTTGGTAGGAGGAAAGGCTCACTTAGATTATTACCCAATTGCATTGAGAGTTGGTGGAAAAGGAGAAATCATTGAATAAAATACAAGTTGATATATAAACGATGAAGGAAGAAAAATACATATTCCATTGTTGTTGCAAAAATCAACACCATAAAAAATAAAAGCATTGTAAGCTCATCTTTCTTAGACACTTGTCATGATTGTTTTTTAAAACAAGCTACCGTTCTTTTAATATTCTTTGGTTTTATATGATTAGGAACATCCTTATAGACTATTTCTTCTTCCTTCCTCTTTCGTGTAGGAGTGTGTTTCATAAATAAGTGGTTAATCAATAACTCATTCTTAATAGTAAGGTATATAATAGATGAATATATAAACACACATTTGGATATCTCCAATTTTATCATTTTCAACCTTAACATATTTCCAATTTGGCCCTATAGTAGGGTTCTTTCCCTCGGCACTATTTATAAATCCTACAATATTTTTTGTGTCTATGCATGACCATCTATATACATGATGTGTCCTGTATTCACTTCATCACCTCTTTCATTTGGAAATTATGTGTATACATATTTGAACTTAGACCATATGCTGACAACCTATGATTATATTCCACTAGTATCCTCCATTCACCACTTGAATATGATGGACCATGATATGAAATTAGTATCCTAGTGTTTTTTTTTGTTTAATTATTTCTATGTTTTGATATAATTATGTGGAAATTTTTTACAATAAAGAGGCCCAAATTTTCCCCATGAATATTGGAGGGTCATATCATGTAGGCATATCTCTAGAAGTAAAAAACTCATATACAATAGGTAGTTGATGATCACCATGCCAAGAACAATATAATTGATGATCAAGTGTGTCTTTGTAAATAGATCCTAACTTCAGGAAATTCATAATCTCCATCACATTCATTCTCATGGTTTTTACTCCATCTTTCCCTTAATATTGTTTAAGCAATTTATGCATCTTTAAACGTGTTCTTGTTCTCTTACTCTTTTTCATTGATTCCTCATCTTCCGAGAAATTATATGTGAACATCTTATTTTTAGATTTGTATCAATTAATAAATGTCCATTTCCATTTAGGATGGAAGTTATCACTCCAAGAAACTTTACACCACAAATTATCTTTTGCAAGTATTCATTATGAAAAATATAAATGACTCAAATAACATGAAATTGTGAATAAAATATTTATGCATATATATTATATCAAATTTGAACATTTCTTACCACAATTCATACTGGATTTGAATCAATGGTAGGATGCATAGTACTCACTTGAAGGCCATCATTTATGTAATGTAATTGTGTAGTTCCCCATTAAAATGCTTCCTTTCCATGTATTTTTATTGCATTTATAGACTCCATTATCAAATTCTCTTCTGTTCACTATCAATCATGTGATTTAACAATATGAGGTCCATGTCGTTTTTTGTAAGGTTAAAAAATTAATTATATTAAAGAGAATAATTTGTACATATCCAAGTCACTGAAGGACTATGTTTCAGCAATGTATAAATCCCAATAGAAACCATATGCTATCTAGTAACAAATAATCAATTTTTTTCCTAGAGAATAGTTGACAATAGTTCCCCCAAAGGTTGGGGGTTATGACTGAATAACTCAAAAATAATACACCCATCAAAATTTTGATTCTATATTGAGAGCCTAACCATCTGGGTAACATTGGGAGGAGGAATCAAGGAAGGACCAACACCTAGAGCTTCAATTTTCACCTTGTCATCGGCCATCGCAGGGCACCTCTGGAACACGAGCTGAGTGCTTGCTATCGAGATAGAAGAATGCCTTTTGAATATATCTCATGTGAGAGCCTGAGTGAGAGCATCGAGCTTAGAATTTACCTAATCACTTTCATCTCATTGGAACAAAGTGATATCCATAATACTAACTTCCAAATTGGACAGACAATCTTCCAAGGAGAGATCGTCATCCTGTTTCTTGAGCTACCCATTAAGGAAGTTGTGTCCATTAGAGATTTGAATATATAGTAAACCCCTAGATTATTTGTGTGAAAAGTCTCCTTAGTGAGGGATGACCCCAAATCCTCCACGATTCCACCGAATTCCCCCTCCAAGTTCTCTGCACACAGGAATACTTTCATTTTTTTTCAAATGATTTTCCAGACAGTTAGTATGAGAATGAGTCAAATCCTTGACATCGTGCTCGAAGAATCCTCAAAGAATGTTAATCTCTTTCAAAGTGCACAACATGTGTGTGTGACAGGTCCCATTAACAGTCTTGTGGGGAGTGACTTTCTTCCTAAAAATGGGGGCTTCACATACCAGGAGAGCCTAGAGAGGATGCTTGTAAAAGAAGAGTGCAAAACCATCAGCCTTCATCTAGGTGTATATACCAATTTTGGGATGGAATTTGTGTTGAGGTTGCTCTTTCCTATTATTTTGAATGAGAGTGCAATGCAGGTATGCATTGTGATCACCACCACATTGGATTCGATTATGTTTTGCATAGGCAAGGAATCCTTCTTTTGTATGAACCAACCAGAGAATTCACCTCTATGATTAAACATTGTACAAATGGTAAAGTGTTTAAGAGCTTGGGTGGACACTGGTGGTCATGCTCCACATGTTTGGTTGCATGGTACATCCTTCCCATCATCACATATGTTATACATGTGAGGTGATAACCCCATCCTATTGGAATCCTTCATGGGGGGATGAGTCTTGAGTGATTATGCGATGGAATTCTTCTTTTAGATCCTCTATTCTTTCCTCATCCCATGCTTGGTTGCACTCTTCCCCAAGGTGATCCACTCCCTAGTTGACCAGTTTTTAGGTGAGCTTGCTGGATTCTCATCTTACATTATGGGTGGAAATAACTAGTGTACTATATAGATTGGCTGCAATAAGTTCCATCTTGGAGGATACATGCTAGCTAGGATTTATTTTGTTGAAATGGGATACATTGAGGAGCTTATTGAGTATTTTGATCATCATTGTAAAGTCCTCTTTAACTACTATCTTATTAAATTGCCCATTCTTATCTATTAGGATTCCTTTCAGCATTGCAAACATCTTATCCACTTTTTTACTGTTGGTTCCCATCAATACAACATAAAATCTTATTATTTGTCTATTGTGATCTCTAGAAACACCACCATATGCTACCGTGCCATGGTTTCCCTTGCTTGCACCATCAAAGTCAATCTTCACAAATCCTTTGTCTCGGGGATTCCAAGTAGATGGGTTGATGGAAAGGGTCCTCTTGGGAATATTTTGTTGTGGCATGCTTGTTGGCTGCAATTACTAGGAACAAAGAATTACTAGAACTTGTAGAGAGCCTCACAGTCTAAGGGTGTCAATTGGGTGGAGCTGATTTCTTCTTGTATGTTTGATTGGATTTTCCTCCAAACTTGGAGAATGGGGAGGCTGAAATTCTGAAATATTCTATGATTCCTTTCCTTCTATATTTATTAGAGTAAGAATCCCAGGAATACTTTCCAAATTCTGTTCACAATGATATTTGAAGAGATTTGGTCCCTATAGTTGATGAGTGTGTCTTTGATGCTGGATTGGTTGTGATCAGTTTGGAAAAAAATAATGGAACCATGATCCCATAATATTTTATTGATGTGGAAAGTGTTGAATAGGTGTTCAATATATTATGAAGCTGCCTGACACAGGTAACATATGGAGGGTACCCAAAATCCTTTTTTGAGGGGTTTGTCCTAGTTGAAAGCATGTTGCAAAGAAATAAGCCATAAGGTGGATACTTTTGGCCACATATTGTCTTTCCAAATATTTCTCCAATTTTTTTTGGGGTTATCTTGTGCATAACTTGATAGAAGAGAGTGATTTTCCTTAAAATTGAAATAACCATTGCTAGAATATTTCTAGAAAAGGATGTCCCATCCTTCTTGGAGGGTGATCTATCTATTTTGGAGTTATTCCCAAAAAATATTCCATTGTTCCTTTGTGATAATATTTGTCCAGGAAGGGTGTTCCTTATGAAGGAACCATTAAGAGTGGTTAGCAATAGTGTCCCAAAAGTGAGAAACAAGGAATTGACCTTCTCAAAGGGTGTCTAGTCTCGGGATTGTAGATAACCCATAGATGAAATTTTTTCTCTTTATTACCAAGATTAATTCCAGAAGAGGGAAGTGCAACAATCTCGGACCTCCCAAAAATCATGTTTATGTATGAGCTATTTATTCTTTCAGGAAGCATTCTAAATCACTAAGTGTTATAGAGAGAAACTTCCTATGGCTTGGGGTGTACCACAACAGATAGCTAGACCTGAGAAATCAATACCTTCCCAATATGCAAGAGAAACCAAACATATAACACTAAAGGATATCGAATCATACCTTATTCTGGACAGTTGAAGTAGATCCCCGTTGAGCTTTTTTCCAATCCCTCTTGCGCTAGCAATTTGATCTCAACAACAACAAACAAGAAAAGCATGCTATATAATATGGTGTTAGATATACTCTAGCATATATAATCAACAATGTATAAGAAATTAAATGTATCCATGTATTTAATATTCATTCAAATGCACATTATTGGACAGGAGAAGATATTTCTAGTAATCAAATCAGATATTACACAAGTGACAACCTCTGTCGGCATGTCTGCGAACCGGAGAAACTGATTCCTCCACCCGGGCCTCCACCAACTCAATCCTCCATCTCTCTATATCAAGATCACAAGAAAAGTAAAGCTTGGGAAGAAAAAAAAGTGCTCCAAAGGGACAAAGGGATGCAGAATCGAGTATATGCAAGCTATGACAACAATGGACAATAGTTTCCTTGCTCTTCAATTCCTCTTCTTCAATGTATCCAAGGGGTTCCTTATATAGCACTCCAAAGGGGTAATGGAGGGTCAAATCCGAGCAATATCGAGGCACATGGAAGGCCTAGAGTCAAGTGGTTTGGACACACATCAAGGAAAAATCCAAAAATATTTGGACTTATGCACACATCCCGATGTACGCGGGTTTGAGGTTAAGAGTCATGTATACATGTGAGTATGGGATTAAAAGTCACATACATAATTAAACATGTGTTTTTAGGGATGAACTTGGAAACATCAAAGTATAATATCAGTCCATGGGGTCCAAAGATTCTGCAAAGGGACAGGGAAGGCCATGAATATGTGATCAACCATGTGTGGTAAAATCAGCTGTAATAGATTCCCCCTAATGTGTGAGGTCAGAGGGGTAACATGATGGCCGAAATACATTATAAAATTCATCCAAAAAGTGGATTGATGAAGAACCAGGTGGAAGAACCAGCCATCCATCAGTATAGTACAATAATCAATCTTTGCATATGACTACAAATACATATAGAAGTCCCAGATACATAAAAGTACAATGGCCATGAATAGGCATGATATACAAAATGTGACATGTGTGTTAATCACCACATACAATATATAATAGATCAGAATCTCCATGATGAATATATACAATGGATCAAGATATCCATAATGGCTAAAGATATCTGACATATATTGGAATCAAATCACGAGAGATGAAATATCATGAACACTGGCACGATCAAGGAGGTAGCATATATGGAATGCCACCAAGCTAGAAAGTATTCTACACAAACTGCTATGAGTACATGTCCTACTATGTGAATAGAGGTGTCGAGGTTGAACATAGTAGTCCATCATCTGATTACCAATCATTGATGTATACCGTTAAAAAATGTGAGATCACCCACCGATAATGAAAATGGGAATCAAGGTACTAGAGTGCAATATAACAAGTGCGAATAGATGTTTTGAGGTCAAACACTTGGAAGAATCCATCGATCAGTGGATATTGATGTATTCCCAAACTGTCGATGGCGAGAGAACCTACCACTGATGACTGTAATTCTCAAGGCACTCAAATGACTCTAGGCACCTATCCTAGAATAAATGATCTGAATTTGATGGGATGGAATCTTCTGGAAGGAGGGCATTAAGGCATCCCCCATCAACCAACATGAGGTACTTAGCAACACTATATAATGTGGAAGGACTCGAATAAGATGTGCACGAACCAGTAACAATACTGAGAATGGCTGACTTAGGCTTCAACTTCCTTCCAACAAGAGCATAAAGGCAAATGATGACTGAAGATAAGTAGCATGGACTCGATATGCAAACTGGGACATCTCTATGATGCAGGAGGCATCAACAAAGGCTCCATAGGGACTGGAAGCTTAACTAGTTGGTGGAGATAAAATCAGAGTAACAAGTACAACTCCTAAAGTCAAGTTAATAACCTAACCAATGGATGTGATATACAGTTCTCTATTTGAAGGAGACATGACTCGACTGCTACCAAAGATAACATCTTTTCCTATCCGTCTTTTTGGATTTTTAATTTTTTTTTTTGGACTTTTTTAGATATTTTGAAAATCTTGAAAAAGAATAAAAGTGATTTATAGTTACAAATCTAGGAGGAGACAATTGTCAGGGATTAAACAAGCTAGTTTCAAGAAGCGGAACATACCTATGCTCAATGCAAGGAAACATGTGCAGGATAACAACACTTGAGGGAAGTTCCCCTCCCGGTCGAAAATGGGGAATCAAGCGGCAAATGATATGTAAAAGGGCTATTCTTGGCTAGACATGAGAAAATATCGGGTTGTATGGTTGATAATCAAAGTCAGGGAAGTCGACATAAGGCTCAATAAGGCAAGAAAAACTCATGATAATGTAATTACAACTTGACATATACAAGGGAGTCTAGGGGGAAAGGTCAACATAAATTTCAAGAGGAGTATGAAGCTCTTGCTAAAAGTCATGGTGGTACTATACAAAGGACTCCCACACCCTAAAGGAGAAATGTTGGCATGTGAACCAAATGAAAAATAGAATCTAACTAGGGTACCCATGTATGGGAAATCTCTACCATTCACAACATGTCACTTCTAAAAGCAGCAAGAAGGTTCCGTGACAAGATAGAATGGGTTCGTACCTAGGGTTAAAATGAAATGGTAATAAGGTTATGCAAATTGAAAGTTGATGTGAAAACCTAACATATATTCCAATTTAGACATAATACCTGAAATAGGCATGAACAGGTCAAAGACACAATCAAACCGCACTCAAAATGGGATCCTACAACATCAAATTAGTTCAAACGGTCCAAAACGACTAGAAACGGTAAAAAACTATAGAAAGTGGGTAAAAATTTCAAAAAAATTCTATAAATAGTGAAAAATTTAAAAATTTTCATACCATTTTGAATTTTTACCCACCATAGTGCATTTGAGCTCAGAACTTCATAAGCGAATTCCGAGAGCATCATCAGGTGGAATCCCTCCACGTTTGATCCAGGTAAATTCCTTTGCCCCTCTCTTTCATTTTGATATCAAATTTTCAATTTTCATGGTCAATTTAATTTTTTGGGCCATCCCAACTTGGGCATTTTGGCCCATGAAGAAATTAGGCATTTTCTGCTTATAGGTCTCACCATACATGGAAAATGCCCTGAAACCTGTGTACATATGTGGTTGTTTTGCAAACAATCACGTATAGGGCCACGAACAAGGTTTTTATGGGAAAATAATGGTCAAAAATTTTGTTTTTTGTGTAGGATAGTGCTAGTGTGGAGAGAGAGAGAACACGATGATGTTAATAAAGATGTTCAAGCTGATATCATGGCTCAACAAACATTATGGGCATGTGTCTTATACAAGTTTTGGTTTCTTGGCAGCTTGAGGGAAAAGCCAAGACTACTCTAGCTGTTGGTAGATTACTGGGATCCAGATTCTGAAACTCTTCAGATAGATGGGATGTCATTCAACATTGAGGTTGAGGACATATATTTCATCACAAGTTTGTCCCGACGAGGGGAGGCGGTGAACCTCCAATCTCGTGGTCCAGGAGGCAGGCTGACCATAGATGAGTATATAGCTATGTACTGTCTTCTGGATACAGAGAAGGTTAGGAGTCAAATCCTGAAAAACTCTATTTATATTTTGGGGCAGAAAGCCATACTTTTGGACTTACGCAGGATTGTAGGTTTTGGCTTCACTCCACTAGGTCTCATGGCCAATTATGTTCTATGCGGTAGAGTGTATTCGGCATACAATATATGACTAGAGTACTATGCTATTGAGCAACATGAAACAGTAGCTCAGTGACTACAAGATGGGTAGGGTGCGGAACTTCGAGTTTGGAAGCATACTGAGCACATTCGTCTTTGAGTGGGTGCCAGGGCTAAGACCTAGAGTATACATTGCTCCACATGGAGTCTGGGATCCAGCTTAGCGACGCTGGACTAATTTCATGCGTAGACCAAGAGGTGGCAGGGTGGCTAACCCCTATCTAGCAGAGTTCTTTCCATGGTGGCAGAGACAGTTCATCGCCATAGATTGCTATCCCTATGCAGGGATTGACTTCCAGGTTGATCTAAACATGCCCCTACCACCAAGAGCGGCTTATGGAGACATAAGTAATGAATCCCAAACCCACTTTTAATTTTTGAATTATTTAATTTTTTTGTGTTTTTTGATATATGAAATCAAAATACATGTTTTTGGTGGGACGACACGTAGTGACACTCTGTCATGTATATGTAGATGTAGGACCATGATGGCTATATGGCTTTCCTCATCATCGATGGAGGGGAAGAGGTGATGAGATCATTAGTGCAGATGTGGAGCAGACACTCCAGAGCATTCACATGAACTTTGTTCGATTGACACAAAGAGTACCCATGGCGTAAGTCGAGGAATTTCCTGAGGCCATACAGCACCAAGTGGTTGGAGTACCACGAGCATGGGTTCGATTTTTTTGTCGACTTCTAGAGCTGTAGTGTGCTACCATGATTAGTACCCTCCTCCACCTCAGGCTTAGAGACCTGGGTGTATATTTTTTGTATGACCCTGTACTATGTTTTGGTGGCTTGGAAGCCCCAATTTTGTATATGACACTTATGTATTATTATGTCACTTTCTAAACTTAATGATTTTTTTTATGATGATCGATTATTATTCTATTTACATGTGTAAAATGTGTTTGTGATATGCTTATGGTCTGTGAAACAAATTCCAATATAACACATAGTTAGCATATGAATTAGCAACTTGATTAAAAATTCTTGGAACATAAATGTATGTTATACTCTCATATTGTCTTTCTAGCAATATAACACGTAAGAATATTCGTAATAATGTTGGATCCCTAATACGATACAAGCCATTAAGTTGTGAAACCACTAACTATGAATCAAGATGTACCTCAAGAGAATGAACACCATGTGAAATGGCATCACACAATAACTCAATAACGACACTATATTCAACAACATTGTTTGACGAAGGCCATAAACATACGCCTCCTGAAGACAATACTTGACCCGTAGGAGTATAGATCACCCAAGCAGCCAAAGATGAGTTTTGAGTGTGACGGCTACCAACATCAGCGAATCCTATGTAAACGAAAAACTCCATCAACATCTGCCAAAACAAAGCAAAGCTAATCAACAAACCCGATCACCATAAGAAAACCTAACTATGAAATGAAAAACTGTACAATACTACACAAAAATCATCCCTGGATGAAAATAATTCATAGTAATTTTTCAGATAGAGCCCATTTCTAGGCTCCTCCAAGGTTGTCCCTTCATAATCAACCAGCTCATAGGTGCCTTTCTCTAAGATGCATTTAACAACGTAAGGACCATGTCACATGGGATTAAACATTCCTACCCCAAAGGGTTCCTTAGCTTGATCCCACAAAAGGACCAATTCACCTTCACTAAACCTCCTAGGATGGACAAACTTATCATACTGGACCTTAACGCGATGCTTGTTAACCTCTAGAGCCACTAAGGCATCTCAGCACTGCTCATCAAGCTACTCTAAGTGGACCAAATGCTCTTCCAATGCAGAAATGTCTGGTAAAAGCTCCACAGATAGCTTCAGAGAAGGGATTTCACATTTAACTGGTAATACTGACTCCACCACATGCACAAGATGATAGGGAGAAAAATCAATGGCAGTCTTAACCGTGGTTCTGTGGGCCCAAAAAGTAGGATACAACATGATATGCCAATTATTCTTGCTTTATGTGATGGTTCACTGGAGAATGGAATTAAGTGACTTGTTCACTGCTTCGACCTGTCCATTCACTTGATGGTAATAAGAAGAGGAGTGCTCTTTCTTATATCCTAACTTGGAAGCCAACTCTTTTATCATTTTGTTCTGAAAGTTCCTGCCATGGTCAGTGACAAGCTCTTTTGGAATGCCAAACCGGGTGATAATCTGGTTAAATAAAAAATGCACTGCTGTCTCACCATCAAATTTAACTATGGGAATAGCCTCTACCCATTTCGTGAAGTAATCGACAACCACAATAATATGATGGTTCCTCCCAGCCAAAGTTGGGTTGCAATCCATAAAATCAAGCCCCACTTGGTGAAGGGTCCATCTGTGACAATAGGATGCAAAGGGGCTAGACGGGAGCATGTATTATGTGCAAACACCTGGCAAGGATAGCACTTCTTGACTGCATTAATGCAATATTTAAAGGTGGACGGCCAAAAATAGCCCTCTCTTAAGATTTTTTGGGTTGTAGAAAGCCTAGATAAATGACCGCCACATGCCCCTCCATGGAAATCATTAAGCATGACCTCAACCTCATCATGAGTTAAACAACGATGTAAAATGGAATCCACCCCATGGCGATACAAAGTATCATCCACTATGAGGTAGTTTTTCGCTACGTGACGTATTTGTCGTCGCTCATCCCATTAGAGGTGAGTAGGGACCTTTAATGTTTGAAAATACATGATAATATCCCTATACCATGGGTCCATAGTTGAGATAAGGAATATATGCTCATCGACAAAAGAATCCTCATAAACCTCCTATTCCTCCAAATTTTGGAAATCTGATATGAGCTCGACAAAGATTAATGATTTCTTCAATTTCGCCGAAATGAACTCAAGATCAAACTCTTGCAAAATCACAATCCACTTATTATATTTTACCCCAATCATCCTTCTAGTGAGTACGAACTGAAATGGATTGATGTGAGCTACGGCCAAAGTTTTACGAAGGAGAATCTAATGTCTCAAACGCTGAACCACATGAACGGTGGCTAAGTCTAGCTTCTCCACATGGGAACAACGAAGTTCCGCATCAATAAGGTTTCGTCTCAAATAATATATGACATGCTCATGGAGCTCCTCATCCTCTTGAACCAATACCATACCAATCATCTCCTGATATGCGGCCACATAAATCAAGAAATCATGGCTATAGTCTGGTGGACTAAGCACGGGGGCCATTGCTAAGGCTTTCTTAAGAGCATCAAAAGACTCCTGGGCTCTCTCATCCCAGTAAAAAGGGGTGTCTTTCTTCAACAAATGCACGAATCCTTTAGTCAAGTTGGAAAAATTGACCACGGACCTTTGTAAGAAGTTCTCCATGCCTTGTAAACATTGAAGGTATCAAATGTTACGCGAGGGAGACAATTGAAGTATTGCCTCAACCTTCAAGGGATTGACTCTAATACCCTCCTTGGATATGATGAATCCTAGTAAATGACCAAGTGTCACACAAAAGATGCACTTATGAGGATTTAAACGAACTTGATAATGACGACATATTTCAAACATTAATCGCAAATGGTAAGGATGATGCACTCTCCAACCAGAGTGAGCAGTGAGATCATCCAAATATACTTCAATAATCATTTTAAGATCGTTAAAGTTTAAGGTCATGGTCCGCTGAAACGTAGCTCTGATGTTTTTAAGGCCGAAGGGCATATTCCGATATGTAAAAGTTTCCCAAGGAAAAATAACTGCAGTCTTGTTTTGATCCTTGGGCTTAATTTGTATCTAATTATATCCAGAAAATCCATCCATAAAATAAAATACCTCAATTCCCGCACACTCATCCAAAATTTGATCAATAAATGGTGTAGGGAAATTATATTTAGGACATGATCGATTTAAATCACGGAAATCAGTGCATATTCGGATCGCTCCCTGCTTCTTATCCACCAGAACGAGATTTGAAACCCACTCCATTAAGGGAATGGGATAGATAAAGCCATCTTTGAGTAGTTTTTCTATCTCATCTTTAATGGTGGGTGCTTTTCTAGGATTCACAGCACGCAAATGTTGTCGAACCAGTTTTGCATCCGGATAGGCCTTGATTTCATGTTCGACAATGTGAGGGTCTCACATTTCTTCGTATGACCAATAGAAAATATCATGAAACTCTTTAAACAACTTGGTATACTCTTTAATCTCATCGGGGGAACAATCTACCCCAACGTAGACGTTCCCAATCTTACCAGGATCATGAGAAATATTGATAGGAATCATTGGTGACAGGGTAGCCATGTTCCCTTCATCCATCTAACCAAGAGAGATTAATGGGACCACAGGGCTACCAATTTTCTCTCTTAGAATCGCCCTAAAGTCATCACACTCTAAATGATCAAGCTCAGGAAGGAAATATGATCTATGGTGCAACTCTTCCCAAGGTTGTTCAATCCCAGACATGGCCCCAAGCATAGGTTCATCTGACGAAAAAACATCATTAAGATAGTCGTGAGAGTGAGATGACTCTACTACCCATGCAGGAATCACATAAGGGTCCTCCTCCTCAATCTGCGAAGAGGAAGGACTAGGATCTACAACATGATCAATATTCACTTTATATGCCACCACTGTTGTAGGGAACAGCATGTTTGTCTCAACAAGCACACTCGAAGTACTCGGTGAAGGAAGAATCCAAGGATCCTATATATGAATAGTGTGAAAAGATATCGAATTCGATGAGGATGAAGCTCCACCAATACTAGACCCAATCATAAGAACGAGTGCAAGACAACTAAAGGTTCCCATGAGAGAAGGATACATACACACACCCACATTCCTAGTTTTCGGCTGAGAATGATTGATAATCAAGATAGAAGCTTCCAATGATGTGTTAACACTCAAATTCTGGAAAAAGTTTTGATCAATGGTAATGATGTTCCCATTAAATGGAAAGCAAACCATTCAAAATAGGGAAGAAGCTACAGCTTGCATATTGTACATCTAGTTCCTACCCAACAAAAAGTTATATTCAAGGGTCGCATCAACCACCTCGACCTCAATCGTGATAGTCTTCCCTCCTAATTGGACCTCTAGAGAAGGAAGTATACCGTGCCGCCAAAAAGACATGCCATCGAAAGAAGTGAACATGTTGGCAAACTGAGGCAATGTGGGAGAACCTAAACCTTTCCAACAAGACAAAGACATCACGGAAGTGGTAGTGCCTTCATCAATGATAGTACACATGATGGTATTTTTGAGACACTCTACATGAATCAAAATAGACGTGTAGTAAGGCATGTGAGGATAGATTCCATGAGTTTCAAATTTTATCATGAAAGAAGAGTTATCATCACTAACCCCAACAGCTATTAGATTTTTACAATTTAAGCAATATGATCTTAGGATCTTATCTAAGATAATAACATGCACAACGATAATCACAAGAGACAAGAGACAAAAATATTTTCCTCATGGAAACCATAAAGGAGAAAACGTCACAACTTCCTCAGAGATAGAATGACCACCAATGGCGGTAGTAAAACCCAAAGACATAAAATATGATCTCCAACAATTGTTCTCTCTCTCACTTGTGTGAGAACTTCCTCTCTCACTCATACACCCCAGTTGAGTGAGTGTGTGTGATAAATAGAGAGTCTCACTCTCTATTTATACTAGTTTCTGACTTTTACAATTACTTACCAAGGACAACATCTCTAGGAGAGTCTAATAACCCTAGTGACCCTCAGCTGTGGGGACTTTGCCATCTAATCAACAAGGAGGGTTAACCTTAACTCAATTGTGGGGACTATTTCCCTAACTTACAACCGAGGGTTAACCTCAATGAATTTACATGACTTTAATATATTAATGACTCTCAAGATAGGAACATCGGGGTATAATGAAATACAAATGATTCTCCCGATAGGAACATCGGGGTACAATATAAGATATACAAGTGAATACCTTTCAAAGTTACAAATACATCAACACTTCCTCTTAACTAGGAAGGTATTCTCTTGACACAATTCATCAACACAAGTCTTCTTCTATGGATCAAGTCTGGATCATCATCAAACATGGATCATCACTAGATCATCATCAAACATGGATCATCACTAGATCATCATCAAAGCTGGATCATCATCAAAACTGGATCATCATCAAAGCTAGATCATCATTGGATCATCATCAAAATTGGATCTTCATCAAAGCTGGATCATCACTACTTCCTCTATCTCGATCAACTGGTGTTATCTCTCAATTCTGCTCGTCATAGGAAGTCCTATAGAGCCAACCCTTTTTCATGTTGATTGTAGGCTTAGCCTCCAAGTAGGTTTTCATATTCTTCAACACTTATATCTGACCCAGTCAGAAAGGCCCACCCAGCACTTACATCTGACCATGGGAGGAACACATCCACCACCATGTTAGAAAGGAATTCCCAACACTCACATTTGACCATGGGAGGAACAAATTCACCACCATGTCAGAAAGGTCCAGCACTCACATCTGACCATGGGAGGATCAACCTACCACCATGTCATAAAGGCTCGTCCAACACTTATATATGACCCAGTCAAAAAGGCTCAGCACTCACATCTGACCATGGGAGGCACAACTTGCCACCATGTTAGAAAGGCTCAGCACTTATATCTGCCTATGGGAGGCTCAACTTACCACCATGTCAGAAAGGCTCAACACTTATATCTGACCATGCGAGGCCCAGCCTGCCACCATGTCGAAAAGGCTCAACACTTATATCTGACTTAGTCAGAAAGGATCTGCACTTACATCTGACCTACTCAGAAAGGCTCTGCACTTACATTTGACGATGGGAGGACCCACCTACCACCATGTCAGAAAGGCTCCTACACTTATATCTGACCATAGAAGGAACCAATCCTACCATGTCAGAAAGGCTCTTAGACTCATCACCTCCCCTTAGAGGGAACCTCAATCTGGAGAACACCAAGCTTCTCCCTAAAGTACTCAAACTTCACTCTAGCCATTTCTAGCATAGAATCACATCAGGGATGATTACGTCCAAGGATAACTTGCGAGCTTCACTAGGAGCAATTACATTCGAGAACAACCTATAGGACCATTTTATGTCTAAGCCACCTACGAGCTTCGCCAGGATTTTATGCTCATACATCTTGTCTCACCGGATTTTCCAAGACCGATTACATCCGAGCACAACCTATAGGATTGTTTTACGTCTGAGTCACCTACGAGCTTCACCAAGATTTTATGCTCACACAACCTGTCTCACTAGCTATGCTAGAACTCCCTCTTCCAAGAGAACTCGATCTGGATCACATGTTGGAGCTTCACTGCTCCTCTCTAGATCATACAAAAATTCAAGTCAGATCAATCAAATCAAATAGTATTTTTCAAAAGAAACATACTAACTCCCAAATATATGGGAAGGTGGCAACATATTTTGCCTCGGCTGTACTCAGCGCCACGTAGGACTGCTTCCTGCTACACCAAGAGATCACACGTGATCTCATACTGAAGTGGTGCCCCAAAGTGCTCTTCCTATCAATGGCACTATTGGTGCAAATATTAAACGAATTATAACAGATATACAACGATTTAATTTTCAACCCAAAAAGAGCGTAAACTTGTGAGGTACATACAAAATATATGCAGGGGCATAGTATTGCTATCCTATTCTACAACTGAAATTGAATCTAAGTTATGAAAACAGGAAATTGTATGGAAATAAATCTAATTGCAGAAAACATAAAATTGCATAAATTAACTTGATAAAGCGAGACTGAAATTGCAAGAAATAAACTGGTATAAAGCAATCGAAACTAACTTGTGAGCTCATGGTAAATCTATACTAACAATTCATAAGCAAAACATAACAACTCATAAGAAAGAAAGTGCTGAAAATCTATATTAACATGGAAGAGTACAAGATTTGCATCAAAGCATAATCTCCATTACAATCAGAAATCCATTCTATGACTAACTCTAAACTATTCTCTACTTCCAAACCACTAGAGATATCTCTAACCAAAATAAGGAGAGAGCCCTCCTATTTATACATGAATTCAAGATAACTGATCATAATTACATATCCACTATTATCTCAACTTATCCCTCAAAATCCTTAACAAATCTACAACTCATCCCTTCAAACTCTCAACAAATATTGGATAATATGTTCTCTCCACATTTCCATGATCTTCTCCTTGAAGTTAGCTCACATCTAGAATATGAAATTCGAATCCGAGGCTAGGTGGTCACTTTTAAGCTTGTTAAAGTCTTCAAATACACCTGTAACATCACCAAACTCACCCAATTTTAAATTATAATGAAAATATGTTATTTTTCTCAATAATTAACCACAAATTCACTCAAAATACTCAAAAATAAATGATTTGGAAAATGGGAATATAAACTCATATTTATTATGAAAGTGGTGAATATTAATGGTTTTATGGAAGGATAAGATAGGAATAAGGTGACAAATGGTACGTAAAAGGTGAATAAAGTGTGGTCTTTTTGTGGCTCAACATTCCCCCCAACATGATTGGTTTCATGTCCTCATGCAACTATGCATTGATTCTCTTTAAAACCTTTGGCTTTGTAGCTAGGTTTTACATGATGATGGTATGTGACAATAAATCATTCCATGATTTTGAAATGCATGAGTAGCAGCAATTTTTCTCATGGTTGGTTCTTGTGTGACAACCATAAGTGTAACAAATGTTGGTTCTTGTGTTAGCAACATTTTCTTGTTTTATTTTTTATAATTTTGTTGCAATACATAAGATTTATGCATTAGAAATGATGAACCATCAATGTATATTAGAGAGCCTTTTCTTCATATTATGAATCATGCTAATATATATAGCATAGTTTGGGAAAGACATGTTGATTAAGGGTAAATGAGATGATGAATATGTAAAATGGTAATGAATAGTCCCCGCCCCCAACTTAAGATGTATTAGGTTTATGAAAAGGAGAAAGGGAATGTAGTGAGGGAATTTTCCAAATTCATTCATTTTCTAGCATTTAAGGAATTACATGGTTAAATATTAGAAAACAACATACCTCCACTTACCCAAAAAGTTGATGAACTATACAATAGGAATGTGGCTACTGCTGCTGAATGTGAAGGATTTGAACTGTTGCTTGGTTGGATGAAGTAAAAGAAGAGAGTTGAAAATAGAACTATGGTACTCTTATATGGCTGAAGTATGCTTCTGTAAAACTGCTGATGGAGTCATGTAAAGTATAAAGTATTCACCTGGTGGGTGAATCCACGGACCTGGGTAACACTTTTTGGCAAGCTCATTTCGACAAAAACAAAAAAAGGCACCTCGGTTGAGGGCTTGTTAAACCCTCGACCGAGGTTTTATCAAGCCCTCGACCGAGGTTTTGTTCAGCCCTCAGTCGAGGTATTAACTCAGTCGAGGTATTGACCTCGGTCGAGGTACATACCTCGACCGAGGTACCTCTATCAAAAAAATTATAAAAAGAGGCCGCGGGGGCCCCGGCCCTTTTTTTGCAAAAGTTCATTGTGGAGAGAAGCTTGACCGAGAAACGGTGAAACAGCGACGTAAGGATTGGCTCCCCGAAGTAACCCAACCTCATCACGATGGCGTTGGAGCCAAGTGGTAACAGTTTAAATAATTGTTTTTCAATTTAAATGGAATTTAAAAAAAATATTTTATAAATTTATAAAATTTGGTAGATGTATGTTTTTATAATTTTCATGTTTAAAATGTGTACCGGCAAGCAGAAATGCTGCCGGATTTTTGAAAAATTGTAGTTAAATTGATTTTTTTTGTTAATTTGTTATATATATATATATATATAAATTATGTCAACCGGTAGCGTTTATGCTACCGGTTTAATTTTGAAATGTGTCTCGGGCAAGCCGAAATGCTGCCCGATTTTTTTCAATCCTCTGTGAATTCATGGAAGATTGAAAAAAATCCATAAAACACCAACTAAACAAACCTATATGAACCATAGAGACAATTAAGCAACTGTAGGCCCGAGACAAATAATAAATTTTTTATAAAAATTTATTTGAAATTGGTTAATAAAT
>LPNX011066342.1:20422-35382 GCA_001517045.1 Pseudotsuga menziesii | reverse complement strand
ACTTCTGCCTGCTAGTGTACTTATACAATCAATCCTAAAGAAGTTGGTTCTTATGTAACAAAACCTTCTTCCTGAAACCCCTTTTTTTCAACTCCAACAACTAATGGTGAATATGTTGGTTCTTGTGTGGCAACATCTTCCTATGTTCCAATATCATCATCTTCTTAAGTCTCCGCTAGAACTTCTTGATTCTCAGTTGTGGCTTAAACATGGAGCTGCAGAGATGTTGGTTCTTATGTAACAACTTCCTGCTCTTCTAGATCCTTTGGAAACTTGGGTTGATCTTCAGTTACTTCCATATCCCAAGAGAGATGAGGATGGTCCTCGATCATTTCAGTGTCCCCAGATAGATGATATTGGTCCCCAAATGCTACCATGTCCCCAGATAGATGAGACTAGTCCTTGAATGCTTCAGTGTCCCCTGATGGTTGGGACTGCATCTATTCATCTTCTCCTAATTCCACATCAGGGATTATGTCCACCTCAAGGTCAGTTGCCCCTAGCTGAATGGGAGTCTCAGCAAGGTTTTCTGAGGATGTTGGTTCTTGTGTGACAACATCTTGATCAATTTCAACATTTTCCCATTGCTAAAGTTCTCCTTGCACTAGTTTTGTGTCCCGATATTGTTCTGGGGTCATAGTGAAAACTCCTAGGTTCAGGTCACGGATTGTCTCAACCTTAGCTCACTCACTTCCAATTGAGTAGAAGCTTCAACAAAAATTTCTAGGGTTGTTGGTTCTTGTGTAACAACACCATGTGGTTGTGCCTAAAATTGATCACATTCCCTTACCTCTACATTGAGGATCCTTTCCACTTCTAGTTCTTTTTTATCACTCAATTTTCCTGTAGATGTTCTCTTCTCTTATCCAATTGCCTGTGTGGGTTTTTGTGCCACAAATGCATGCACTATGACTTTGTATCCTAATTGAATAAATATTTCTCCACACTCAGGGAAAAATACTTTTTCCAATTCATCACCTTCCTCAGCCAAAGGTGATCCTTCTATCCGATCTGCAGCTTCCACCAGTGTGTTCAATCTCCTTTCCACCTATTTCTTACATGTTTCCTTCCATATTTCCACTTCCATCTGAAGCACTTGCACCTCTTCCTTCAACAGACCATTTTCAAATAGAATTCCCTCAATTTGAGGTTCCTCTGCAACAGGTTCTTGTAAGTCATCATTTTCCTTAGGTATCAAGATGGGAAATTCAATGTTTGCTTTGATGTTTGCCCATTTCTCCCATGCTGCTTCTGCTGCTGTGACTGATCTAGTTCTCCTTCTTCTAACTGGCCTTGATGCATGTACCTCCTCCTTTGATCTTCTTCTCTTCCTTTGTGGTAGAGGGGATTCCAATTCTACAGCTGATGTAGAAGAAATGTTTCTTATTTCAGCATCTTCTCTGGTCTCTTCCATCTCTGTTTCCTCCTCAATAAGAGTTCCCATCCATTCTGGAGAAGATGCAATGGTGAAAACCTCTAAATTTTATTGTGTCATCATAGCTCCTACAAATTATGCTTCAACTGTTGCAACATCCAATGTTGCCTTAGCTTCATCTTCTATTGATGGAACTCCCAAATCCTCTATCCCTTCTATAGGGTTGGTTTCTGTTGCATCCTCACTTGATTCTTCTTCTTGGTTATCAGATTCTCTCTCATCCTCTTCTTCCTGATTATCTAATTTTGCCTCATCTTCCCCCAAAATTGAATTGGAGGGACTTTGGTTTTCCCGCTCCTCTGCCATTCCCCCCAACTAGGATGGTGCCTCCTCTTCTTCCTATGTTTGAACACCCCTCAAGAGTGGATGTGCTTCAACTTCATGCTCTATTAGAACACCAAGAAAAAGTATAGGTCCCTGGTTTATTTGAGGTTGGCCATTAATTTGCTTCTAGGTTTGGTTTCTCTGAGCTAAGGCCCTTAAGATGAGCAATTTTATCAGGACGTGATGGGTGAGGGACGAGTATGGGTGTCTGGCTGATTTCACAAATCCCTCCATATGATGCAAGTCTTTAAATAGATAAAAGGGCATATTGAGTAAATCCCTATGACATAAATGAGACAGTAAAGGGAATTCAAAGAAATACAAAGTTTGATATCTGCCTTCACACTCAATGTACTTCTTCAAGAAGATCGCTACTTGATTCCAGGGGTGAGGCAGTGACTGTAATCCTATCCCCCTCTTCGCTTGGCAAACCTATTCACCGACTAGCAGAAACTCCTACATCGCAGCAACATTTCGTATTAGTCTTCCAAACCAGGCTCTTCCATTTTGAGTAAGGCCCATGAACTCTCCTACAACCTCCTCAGTAAAATCTATATGTAAACCCCTGACCTTTCAATGGGTTTCTGTGAGATTCAGAGCGAACCGTAGAATTGTTTCTTGGTGAAAACCACTTAATTGTTGGAAAAACTCAGTCTAGATAGGAGCTACAAAGATGGCAAAAACCTCATCATTTTTGCGCAATTCCTGCATGTTTTTAGGTTCGTATCGAGATGGGATACCCATGGTTCCTTTCCTTTTGAATGCTGGTATCAGTTCAACAATTTACAGGTCCAGTAAAGGAGGTTAAAGCACAGGGTCAAGCACGAACAGTTGATGTTGGGGTTGTGAAAATTAGGAAAGTTAAGATAGTCGTAAGTAGGGAATCATTGGTAAGATTTGGCCCCAAATTAGGAAAAAGGTGACCACCATAAGATAAGCTCGAGTACCCATAAGATCATGCGGATGGATATTTAATGAAGCGTGGATATAATGACAAGTATAAAAAGGAGAGAATCATTAATTTTGTCAAATCTACTTAATGCTTAGTCATGTAAATAATCAGAATCATACCTTAGCAATTATGCGATGATCTGTGACTTCTCAAGATAATACAGCTTTTCAAATGATGCCATCACTTTTAAACATAATTGTGTGCATGCTGCGATGATGTTCCTTCCGACGAACCAAAAACTATCTTTTCAACATTGACAGAAACATAATTGAAGTAGCGAGGTGAGTCAGAATCAACAAAATCATGGGTGACAGAAATCTCGGACAAATCAGGAGGAGTCATAGCCATTTTATGGATAAATATGGAGGATTCGTAGCCGCTAAAGATAGGAAATCTACTAGAATTTGGTGGAGTCTCATCTGCAAAAAATAGGAAAATTCTGCTAAAATTAGCGGAGTCGCAGCCATGAAAAATAGGAAAGTTATGCTAGAATTGGCAGAGTCACAGCTACACAGAATGGGAAAATAGGAAATTTTTATGGAGTCGTAGGTGTGCGAAACTGGAAAATAGGAATATTTTTATGGATTTGCAGCTGCTCAGACCGGAAAAATAGGTATATTTTTACGGATCCACAGTTGCGTGGAACGGGAAAAATAAGCAGATTTTATAGAGTTGCAGCTGTGTGGAACAAGAAAATAGGAATATTTTTAAGGAGTCATAGCTACACAGAATGAGAAAAATAGGCAAGTTTTATGGAGTCACAGATGCACATAATAGGAAAAATAGGCAATCTTTACAAACTCACAGCTGCACGAAACTATTCGTCATCCAAATTTTGTTCTTCTTCATGGAGCTTTTCCCAGAGTAGGAAATTAGAATTGGGGTTCACAGTTGTCAGGCACAGTCACGACCAGTGCTCCTTAAGTCAATTCCGGCACAGATTCTTATTCAAAAAAAACAATCAAGCATAAAGGAAAACAAAGTAAGAAGAAATAAAAACAACAAACATCAATTTATTTATGTACAAAAATTTATGTCATGTGGAAATCACACTAACTTTCTAAATATTGACAGGGGTGGAGAAACATTCCTGCTCCTACACTAACTAGTATCCCGGATCAGCTGCAACCTGTGAAATAAACATGTCCCTTGAGATTGGTTTGTGGTACATTCGCAGCCTATGACCATTAGCAAATAATGGTGTATGCTTTTCGTAGATGGTGACTAGGCGGACTATACCATTATCAAACACTTTTTCTATCTGATATGGACCCAACCATCTTGTGTGCAGATTACCTTTGAAGTCCCTTTTTAACCTTGAATTGTAAAATAATTCCTAGTCTCCTTCACATAAGAGTTTCTTCTTAATGAACTGATCATGCCATTTGGATCGCTACTGTTGAATCAATGTTGTTTGATCCACTGCAGCTATACATTTTTCATCAAGTTCATTTAATTGATTCAGTCTACTCCTCTATGCCTTTGTTACATCCAAGTTTACATCCATGGCCATCCTCAAAGTCTTGATTTTGAATTCGATAGGGAAGACAACACTCTTACCATACACCAAGTTGTAGGGGGAGAACCCTGTAGTATTGTACCAAGTAGTGCGATATGCCCAGAGTGCTTCTAGAATCCTATCAGCCCAGTATCTGCAAGGGCTTCTGAGTGATTTAGTAAGGATAGCTTCGATAACTTGATTGGTACTTTCCACCTGGCCATTGGCCTGGGGATGGTAAGGTGAAATTATCCTATGCTGAATATGGTACTTTTGTAGTGTTAGTGCTAGAAATTGTTGTCATACTACTAAAGAACAAACCAACACAATCTCAATAAATCAAATTAAGAAAAACAGGTTTTTAGGGTTTTGGTTGTACAGTTTGATAGCAGGAGGGTAAAATATCATCATGCTAAGACAAACACTGAATCATGTAATAATGAAGGACTGAGATGCATAAGATATGAAACATAAACCATAAACAATAAGCACAAAACTGAATTTCATCCACAGTTAACAAGCATTTCATGAATAATAACCTCAAACAAGAAATGAATATATCAACTGAGTGATTACACAAACCAAAAATAAAGCCAACAAATAGAGTAAAACGGGCTTATAGTTTTCATATATGTCATAATCAACTATCAAAAATACATAAGAGTTTATGAACTTAGCTTTGTATACAAGAGCTTGAATTCCTCCCCTTGTACAAAATTTCTAGCCCCCAGTCTTTCTTCAGTCTTACTTTTATCTTAGTTACTCCAAAACAGTTACATAACTGAAAAAACTATTTTTTAGGTCATACTACCAAACTACTCAATAAAAATAGAGTCATACATGTTAAACTAACTTTTTCAAAGAATAACTAATAACCGCTATTTTTTAAATAATTTTACAAATCCTTAGCAGCCTCTACCAAAAGAGCTATCCCTTCCAAAGCTTGAGTCTTCTTTCTTGTTTTCTGCTGATCAGCTTCTAGGTCTTCGACTCTTTTTGAAAGGTCTTGATTTTGCTGTGTTAGGTCTTGAATAGTTTGCTTCAATTCTGCATACAGAATTTGGGTCTGTCTTTTCCTTTTCAAAGCTTCCTTAGACACTGCAATTAACTCTTGATAATGGCTATTGAACTCCTCTAAATCCTCTCTTAATCTTCTGTTAGCAGCTACTAACCCCTCATTTGTTTCATGCAGGTATTCTATCTTATATTTGTATTGTTTAGTACTTCTCTGCAAATTTTCATTCTCTGAATCAATTCACTTTCCTTCCTAAACTGGATACATTTCTTCTGGAATCCAAGGGATCTTAAATTTCTTAAATATCTCTTCATCCTCTTCTTGCTACTCTATCATAGCCACATGAGCCCTTAGAGATTCATTAACTTCAAAACTGCATTGGGCTGATGGTTCTGCAACCTTTTCTTTTTCTACCCAAAAACTTGTTATGACTAAATGTTGTTCCATTGAATCATCATGATGATGGTCAAAAACTACTTTCTTTTGAACTTCCTTTAACATTTCTGAAATTTTGGTTTTAGTGAAGGATAACTTATCCTCTGAAATAACCTGTTTCTTACCCTTCATCTCTTTTACATTTGAAACTTCATTCTCTTCTAACTCTTCTTGGGATGAAGATTCTTCTACCACAGTAATTTTCTCCTAATCTAACTTAGGTTTTAGCAATTTTTTCATATTCAATATTAGTTTATTCTTGGGTCTAGTCTTAGGGCCTCCAAACCGCTCTAATATCCCCTAGCATGCTCAAATTTTCTCCTTGATGTCTAATAGAGGCTAGCTGAACTACCTTTATTTTGATTCCCCGTGACATTATCCCTTCTTTAGACTATTTCTGTAAATCTTGTTCAGTGTCAACCCTAGCTTCATCAAACAATTGATTTTCCTTATCTTCTGACTATACTACCATAGGGATTTGTTTCTGTTCTATCAAACTTTCATTTACTTCCTGGTTTACTTCTTCATGAAGGCTATCTTCTACATGCTCCAAATCCTTAGTTTCTCGCTTTGATATTTAATCTTTCTCAATATTAGTCTGTTGTTCATCTTCAACATTTTCATCCTTTTGGGTCACAGACTTTCTTGGTACACTATCTTCTTCTATCTCGACTATGACCTTTTTCTTCAATTTTTTGACTAAATTATGTCCCATTAGAGGAAATTTGGGGTCTAAAATGGGCCTTATAAGAAAACACGCCAACAATAAATTTGTGAGTTGGAGTTCAAGAACCAATAGAATTTCAATAAAATGAGTCAACCATAATGGTTGAATTGACAAATTTGTCATAAAAGAAAACTACTTTTTTGGTTCATATTTTCAACATATCTCCCTGTGTTTTTACTCAAATTTTAGGCAGGAAAGCTCGTTGGATGTGGAATTTAATTCCGCATCCAATGAGTACCCGCACTGCATACTTTTGATGGACTCTGCTACCCCAAAAACAAGAAATGACTGAAAAAACATGATGATGATGTCATCATCACGTTTTTTTAGGAATTTATTGTTTTTGGGGTAGCGGGGTCTGTCAAAAGTATGGAGTGTGGGTACTCATTGGATGTGGAATTAAATTCTGCAACCAACAAGATCTCCTAATCATAATTTGAGTAAAAACACAAGGAGATATGTCGAAAATACGAACAAAAAAGTAGTTTTTTTCATTCTTCCTCCAAAATTAATAACTATTATTTTATTATTTTAATTATATTTTATTATTTTAACTACTATTTTATCATTTTCCTTAGGAGGCCCATTTTAGACCTCAATTTTCCTCTAATGTTTATTCAGCTTCCTTTTCTGAGCTTAGTCTTCTTTCTCACATTGAAACCCAGACCAGAATAGAAAGTAACACCATGTTTTTTCCTTCTTTTGGAGCACAATATTTATGATTACATTTATTAGACCATGATGGAGTATAGATTATTTAGTATGGTCTTGATGCTCGTTTACCCTGCCGGACATCTTTTGCAGACTTTTAAGGAAAAATAAAGGAAGGTTCATCTTTGCTTCATGATTAAGATGCTGTAAAAACTTGAAATGATACTTAAATACAAATGCATATCTTCCTTCAAAAGTTACATAACTTTGAGAATTTTTATTGGTTCTCTCCACTTTGGTTTGAACTTCTAGATATGTACTCCTTTACCCTAGTCTGCAACAATATTTGGAAGCAAGTAATTCTGTGAATCAAAGGTAAAAGGTACCTTTTTGAACCAATATTCACCTTCATTAGGGATCCCTATAGCCTCTGCTATTAGTTCTCTATTCAGCTCGATCTTTAGGGTGTCAAAGGTAACAATATCTTTATCTAATTCCTTAGAAAATTTATATGAAACCTCTGGGTGATGTCCCTCAATTTTCTCAAAATAGTTTAACCATCTTGCTTCTAAAAATAACCTTGCACAGTCAAGGAAAGATTGAACCCAAGACATATTTGAGGGTTCAGCTCTGTTTGTTTTCCCACTCCTCTTCATTCTGGATAATTGAACTTTAAAAATTGCTTTCGTTAGTAAAGAAATTAACTCTATTCAAATCTTGGCAATTTTAAACAATCAATCATATGTTGAGAAAACTAAACCCTTGAGATGAATTTTATGGATCGAACTGATAAGTCTTTTAACTCTATTGATAGAGAAAATTTGACATTGAGCAAAAATTAAGTTTATATACTAGCATCCTTAGTTATTCTCCATAACTAAGCTTCTGTCAATGTGAACCCGAATACATGGAATATGATAGTAATTCGCTTCATACATGTCTGAATAATGGAATCAGTTGCTAGAAATATGCTTTCATGTCTTCCCAGGTGTCCAATTTCATTCTTAAGTCTTTCTCTGACCGCCACGACAATGCTAAACAGTTACCCTACAAAGACCTAAATTGTTGACCTTCTTCAATCTTCAATCACAAACTGCCAGAACTTTTCCATGACTTCTATGGTCTTCATGTGTTTCAGGAGATGCATAGCTAATGGCAAATTTTCCTCGTCGTGCATAATTATTAAAGTTCCACTACTCTATATCTCATAACTTCCAAACCACCGCAACTCACCCAAATGATTCCTTGCTTGAACTCATAACTCTTGTCACAATGATTACTCTAGCCGATAACATGTATCAAACTCATTGACAAGTGTGAAAGACCTCTCCTATGCATGAATTTCGAAAATTTTGAGCCAAAATCATTATTTTTCAGATAGCACGATTTTCTTGTAGCACATGTGTTTAACGTTTCTGAGCTTATGCTACAAGAATACTTGTTTTAAGAATTTTCAAAATAAAACTCACAACAAAGGGTTAAAAATTTTTTAAATGGCTTTAAATAAAACCTTATGATATTTTTTAGAACCTTTAAGTCATATAAACTTCCTACAAGCCCCTAGAAACCATAAATTTCTCTAAGTACAACAAAAATTTGAAAACCCTATGAAGTCAACTATAAATATAAGCATAAAATCAAAGAAAAATTTAAAGGAATCTCAACCCAAACTTAAAATATGAAAGAAATGCCATGTTTTAGAAGAAGCACATACTTTAAAATGAGAAACAAAAACAGGCTATAACATCTGTCTCTTGCTACGGAATGAATTCCTCCCTGTGAGGCTTCAAGAACCTGTAGATCAATGCCTTCTGTGTTGTAACTGGAACTGCCTGCTACTTTGCAAAATTTCCATTGGGCCATGGAGTCTTTATTCTAAACTTCACACCAGTATATACAATGAAAAACCAAGATCTTTCCTCAAAATATGTAAAAATGTTTGAGGAAACGTTCATTAACTGGATTAGACAATTCCTTACCATCCAAGGTCCGTAACACAAAAGTATTATTCTCTAGAATATTTGATACTATGAAAGGACCAAACCATAGATTATCAAATTTTCCATGCTTTCCTTTCTGCTCCTTTCTATAATCCCATCTCAAAACCATATCTCCATTTGAAAAGGTGTTCTCCTTGAGCTTTCTATCAAACCTTTCTTTGATCTTTGTCCTGTACAGTTGAGCTTTTTCTTCTACTGTTTCACGATTCTACTGTAATTCTATCAGTGCATAAATTCTTCTTTGAATATCACTGGTTTCTTCTTGACTATCTTGAAGAAACTTCATCACTGGAATACCAAGTTGAATAGGAAACACTACATCAATACCATATACCAATTGGAAAGTAGAAGTTCCAATTGCCTTTTTAATTGTTATCATGTCCGCCCACCAAGCATATCTTAACATTGAGTCTGATGATCATTTATTCTGCTTCAATAACTTCTTGATACTCTAAAGAATACTCTTATTGGTTGAATCAACTAACCCATTTCCCTGAGGATAATAAGGTGTTGAGTGTTTCAAAACAATCCCATTATTCTAAAAAAATGTCACCATAGATTTGGAATTAAAAGTTTGAGCATTATCAGTCAATAACTTCTTAGTACATTCAAATCCGCTAAGAATATTTTCCTAAATAAAATCTATGATTACCTTGTTTGTTGCATTTCTTGTGGGGATAGCTTCTACCCATTTAGTGAAGAAATTTGTAGCTGTCAAAATCCATTTATGTTTCCCTGAAGAAGAAGGATTTATCTCCCGTATGAAGTCCAAACCCCAATGCTGAAAAGGAACATTTACTGCAATAGACTTTAATGGTAAAGACACCAACTTTTCCTTGCAAGAAAACTTTTGACATGGGATACATGCTCTTATGTGCTGATATACATCAGAGAATAAAGAAGGCCAATAGCATCAAAATCTCAATATTTTATAAGTTGTTTCCTTCCAATACTTATGTCCCCCACAAGCACCTTCATGTGATTCAGAGATTACCTCTTCAATTTCTAGCTTATCCAAACATCTAAGCAAAATCCCCCCTATATATTTCCAAAACAACTGTTGTTCTATCAAACAATATTTAGTAGTTTTCAACTTCAATGACCTAGCAGCTTTCTTATCTAGATGTTCTGGACATTTTAAATACAAAAGAAAGTGTACAATGTATGCATACCATGTGGATTCTGCATAGTGGTCCATAATTCTTTCCTTCTCTTGCTCGGCTTGAAATTCTTCTTGTACGATATGTTCTACCATGAGATGAAGACCTAAAGCTTGACAATTTGAATCAGCTAACAATTTAGCTAAATCTTGTCCCTTCACTAACTTTGTAGGCTTAATGTCCACATCATATTCCATTATCTTTGCAATCTGTTTCCCCCTTTTTCCTTCACTATCAGGTTGAGTCAATACATCCTTAATGGAAACATTAGGAACATAAGAAATGACTTTAGAATGTAGAACATAAACTCTAAAAAACTTTAATTATTTTACCAATGAGTAAGCTTGCTTCTCCAAACTGTTGTACTTCAATTCTAAGTCTCTGAGGATCTTGCTAAAAAATACAATTGGTTGTTCAAGTCCATCATTATTCTTCTGTAATAAAACAACAGCTAAAGTATCCTCTGATGCAAAAGAAAAAGTCAAAAATTCCTTTGAAAAATTAGGACTTACTAGCACTAGTGCTTCTGTAAGAGCCATCCTAATCTTTTAAAATGAATTCTTAGCTTCTATAGTCCACTTAACTTCCTGATCTTTCTTCAACATAGTTGTAATTTGTTTAATGGTTTCAACAAAATTTGGTATGAACCAAGACAAAAAATTTATTTTTCCAATACAAGATTGCACATCCTTTTTACTCCTTGGTAAAATAATTTTCAAAATAGATGTTACCCTTTCTGGATCTATCCTTACGCCATCAGTTGAAACCAAATGACCCAACAACTTACCTTCTTGTACAACAAAATGTGACTTTTTGGGATTGAGAGACAATCCATATTTTCTGCATTTCAAGAAAGTTTGTTTTAAGTGTTTTAAGTGCTCATCATCAGACTATGATAAGACTATAATATCATCTAAATAGATCACCACAAATTTATCCCTCTCTCCCACAAAGGCTATGTCCATATCTCTTTGAAAGGTAGCTCCAACATTCATTAATCCAAAAGGCATTTTGTCGTACATAAAAGTACCCCAAGGAGTAGTAAAAGTTGTATTTTCTGTACCATCAGGGTGCATTGCAATTTGGTTATACCCTAAAAAACCATCTACCATTGAGATTCTTTGTGCACAAACCACCTTCTGCAATATTAGTTCAATATTTGGTAAAGGATAATTATATTTAAGTGAAGACCTATTCAAATTTCGAAAATCAACACACAATCATATTTCACCATTATTTTTTCTGACAGGTGCTATATTTGCTACCCATGAAGAATATCGAAGGGGAAGAATAATCTTAGCATCTAACAATTTTTTTACCTCTTTTTCTATAATGGGGAATAAAGCAGGATTGATTCTCCTTAATTTCTACCTGAAAGTTTTAACATTCGGTTTTAAAGGCACTTTATGCTATATAATACTAGTATCATATGTCTTTAAATCCTTGTATGACCAAGCAAAAACATCAACATACTCTTTTAATAACTTGATGTACCTGTTTCTTTGCTCTATTGTGAGTAACTTTGAGACCTTCACTACTCTTCGGTGCTCCTTGGTGCCAATATTACAATCCATTAAATTTTCTTCTGAAGAATGCATAGCTGGTTTTAAAGGGGTATCATCCTTCGAAAAAATCCTCTCCAAAGGCATCAGACCCTTAGCAATAAAATTAATTTTCAGCTCAATGATCTTATGGCCTGCAATTTCATTTTCTGCAAAACCCTCAATATGTCCAATTTCATCATCATGTTCTTTGTCAATTAAGGAATTAGAAAACTCACCTGTCATCTCTAAAAACCTTTTTATCTCAAAATCATCTTCAAAAACTCTCCATTGCTTTATATTATCAGGCACATAAGATCTATACCTAACTTCAATAGGATACTTCAGGTGTGTTGTTTTAGGAATCCTGAAATGTGTCGCTGCTAGGGCAAGAGAATTAGCAGTTTGGTTATGATCCCTAGGAATATAAGAGATATTAAAAGCCACAAATAAATTGTCTATCATATCCCACACTTCATTCCTGTACACTTTCAACAAATCTTGCTTTACTTGATGGTTATTCCTTACTTTCTGAACAACCAACTCGGATTCGCCATACACAGAGATTTGTTGAATACCTAAATATTTTGCAGCTCTCAAACCTAACAACAGAGCCTCATACTCTATTGTATTAATAGTGGTAATAAATTCTAACTTGTACATTAATCTTACCCACTTCACCACCAGGAGATATCAGAACAAATCCTGCTCCAGCACCTTCTTTAGATGATGATCCATCAAAATACATTTGCCATACTCCTGCTCCAGCACCTTTTTTGTAAGAAGGATTTTTTATCAACTCAATGAAAGGAATGGGGATTTTAATTTTGGACAATTCATTTTCGAGATTAAAATTATGCATATTTTTATTCACTTCGTCAACTTCAATAACGTTCTTTGATTTATCTTGATTCTATTTCTTTTCAAATACTGGATCAGACTGCTGTTTAGGAGGAAGAGTTGCCTTCTTTCTAGGATTTTGAACCACCTGTTTTGGCCCTGATCTTAAATTTAGGGTTTTATTTGGATCAGACTAATATATATCAGCAGTTACTTCAAGGTTTAAATCATTTTCTGTTTCAAAAACATCTGCATCATAATATTCAAAGTTTAAAAAATCCTCCTCAGTCACAAAACCTTCAGTCAACCGTTCTCCAAAATAACTCATGTCTTGATCTGGATCCTCAAAAAACTCTTATGCTTCTATTTCTCCTTCATCAGTAACATTATTTTGAAGTGTGGGTGGCACCTTTTGATCCTCAACTTCTCTCCTCTCTCATTGTATGTCATTATTTCTTCTCTCTCTGGGAATGAAACGAGGTGGAAAATGTCTTCTGAATTGATTTGGATTATTAGGATTTATGTCTCCCTCTTGAACAGGCCTATTTGAATTTTTCTTTAATTCCAATTTGTTTAGTTTTGATTTTAGGATTTTTACTAGTTTTTCCATCTCATCAATCTTACCATCTACAGAGTGCGATGTTGAAACCACTGGAGCTGCCTCTTTCTTACCCTTTGTGTCATAAACTTGTTGAGATGAGTTTCCCTTCAATCTATTAGAAGCAAGAATATTAGATTCCACTTCTAATGCTGACTCTTGCATATTAAGTAAATTAACAAGTCTTCTTTCTCTCAAAAGTAGGGAAAACACATCATTAAAAGAATTAGCATAAGTGAGTTTTGCAGAAGTTTCAAAAGGTTTAATCTCTGTCGGTATTCTACCATACATTTTATTGAACCTCTTAGAGAAATCAGCTATAGTTTCATCTTTCTTCCTTCTTAGAGCTCCAAACTCTATAATGTAATATGTGTGATATTTAGTATCAACCCATTGTCTCATGAAAGATCCTGAAGCTCTTCTATTATAGTAATAGAGTTTTCTAGTAACTCTCTAAACCATCTTCTGACCTCTCCATCCAGACTCTGTATGAACATCCTCATCCACACATATTTTTCCTTGAAATTCTGATTATCTGCATAGCTAAAAAATGCATTGCAATGCTCCTCAACTGTGGTCTCACATTGTCCATTAAACCTAGCTAAGTACTTTTGCTAGTCTCCACCAAGAAGAGCATTTAAGGGCTGAGGTAAAACTAGAGGTGCATACCTAGCTGCTACCATTCGATCCATCATATCTAATGGTTGATTTTGGTTTGCCATCTTTGAATTGACTGGTTTAGATGAAGGAAAAACCTAACTAGAACTTGGTTGAAAAGGACTCTTACCAACTTTGAGATGAAATAAAGGGATTTTTCCAAGAGATAAGGTTTTCTCTTTCTTGAAAGACTGAGGATCAGTAAAAATCTGAAAATTACTAATAGGGATTGTAGGTTTCAACCAGGATGAATCTTATTCTTCTTCCTTTGAAACAAAAAAAGGTGATAAAAAATCAGCAACAATATTTTCTTTCCCAGGTCTATCAATAATGGTAATATCGAACTCCTATAATAGTAATAGCCATCTTGTTATCCTAGAATTTGTAACTGGTTTGTTCATTAAATATTTGATGGCTGAGTGGGCAGTGTGTACGAATGTGGGATATCCAATGATGTAATGCATAAATTTGTTAATGGAGTAGACAATGGCTAAAAATTCTTTCTCTGTAACAATGTAATTAAGTTCAGCAGGATCCAAGTTTTTACTGATGTAGTAAATTGCATATGGTGCTTGACCATCCTGTTGTGCCAACACTACGCCAATGGCAATGTCAGAGGCATCTGAAGAAATGTGGAAATGCAGAGCCCAATTGGGCCCCTTAAGATAGGATATGTAGACAACCTCTTCTTAAGTTCAGTGAATGTTTTTTGGCATGCATCATCCCAAATAAACTGTACATCCTTCATCAATAAGGTAAGTAAAGGAGAAGCTAGTTTGGAAATTTTTTCTAGAAATATTCTATAATAACAAGAATGCCCTAAAAGGCTACGTACCTCTTTCTATGTTCTAGGAGCGGGTATATTTTCAATTACCCTAATTTTGGATGGATCTACCTAGATACCATTAGTAGAGATAAAGTGCCCTGACACTACACCCTCGCTCATCATCATATGGCACTTTTCAGTGCTCAAAGATAGATGGGTCTGCTCACAACGTGCTAAAACCTTCTGTAAGTTTTTCAATTCCTCCTCAAAATCACTGCCATATGGGGTAAATTCATCCATGAAAATATCCATACTATCATTGACCATCTCCGAAAAGATGTCGATCACAGCTCTCTGAAAG
>LPNX011066342.1:0-20045 GCA_001517045.1 Pseudotsuga menziesii | reverse complement strand
CTTACACACAGGTCTCGGACTATTTTTGTGTAGATAGGCACATCATGGAGGGCATGCAACAGTGGAATTTTGACATAAATATTTTTCAAATCTCCTAAGAGGTTAAACTGAGGTTGTTCCACTGCTTTCTGTAGTGTCAATCTTTCAGTATATGGTAGTTATCTAATCAGTTGTGAAGGATGCATTTCAATAGCTATTTCTTTATGTGTTTTAGGTGGTGTCTCGATAGGACCTTCAACATCCTCAATAATGGGGATTGTAGTAGGTATTTCTCCTTGCTACAGGGGTAGGAATGGATCCCTTCTGTCTATAGGATAGAAGGGTAGTTTCCTGCTTGTGGAAAGACTGAAAGGAAAAACAGAATGTAAATAACAATAATGAAAACAAAGATGGAGAACCCCTCTGCACATAAGGTTAGGGTTCCGCTTCCAATAATATTTAAACAATATGTTAGAAATCGAAATACCTATAAAAANTAAATAACAATAATGAAAACAAAGATGGAGAACCCCTCTGCACATAAGGTTAGGGTTCCGCTTCCAATAATATTTAAACAATATGTTAGAAATCGAAATACCTATAAAACAAGCTAGGAAATAAACCTACAAATAAAACCATGGATTAGAAAACAAAGAAACTACTAAGCAAATATAGAAAATAACAAGCTATACCTTCTCTTTGGGTGGAATGGGCCACCATGCCCTCGCTTGAAGAAGCACCTCTCTTGGATGGGGGAGCTATGGCTCAATGGAGATGGAGGAGAGGGAGTGTAGATGGCTTGAGAGACGAAGGGTCTTAAGGCATCCACGGGAAGCATAATAGTATGCAAAGGAGAAGTGTTTTGAGAGTGACACCCCACCCTCCTTTTATAGCTTTTTTGGGGGTTTTAGGGTTTTAAGCCCTTGGTCCGGGCTTTAGCCCCTTTTTTGGGATTTTAGCCCCTTCCACCCTAATTTTAGCTCCTTTTAGGGTTTTATCCCCTTTTGGGGGGATTTAGCTCCTATGTGATTATTTTAGGCTCCTTTTTGGGGTTTTTAAGCCCTTCTCTTCATCCATAAGCATTTTTGAGGGTGTGGGGGTCTAATGGAAGGTCGTGAAGTGGTGTCCTTGGGTGGTGTAGGTCATGGGGAGCTTAGTGAGGGATTTTTTGGGTTAACAGATTGCCCCTTGATGTGTGAGGGCAATATCTAATCGTATGGCCAACGAACATCATAGGATTTGTTGCGGTGAGGTGGTGCTTCCGGGGCTGGGGCATGGTGGCTTTTGTTTTTTGTATTAATATGGTTCCCATCAATGGGTGAGATACAAATAATGTGTGACATGTATATGGATGAGGCGGGCATCCCCATGCTCATGAAAATGTCAAAAGAATAATTTGATCTATGCTCTAAAATACAAGAGCCGATCATATACAACTGATGATACAATAATGGTTGCCTCAATGTGAGGCTAAATACAGTACTGATCTGGTACATTGGACCCATGGAATTCTCATGGAATGCTATATCTTCATGACTGATAGTCTACTAGATTTGGAAT
This sequence comes from Pseudotsuga menziesii, assembly GCA_001517045.1. NCBI lineage: Eukaryota > Viridiplantae > Streptophyta > Pinopsida > Pinales > Pinaceae > Pseudotsuga > Pseudotsuga menziesii. The sequence goes on along the minus strand of LPNX011066342.1, from coordinate 18,506 downwards.
GGTACATAGCTATATGGACTTGCTGATTGAGAGTCAGAGTCTCTGTGGTACAAGTATGTTGCATCAATCATAAATCTATATAGAAGCACTGCTAGGGCTTCTGAAGACTGTCTCCAACGCAACCCAAAAATCAAAAGGGACATAACCTGTTTAGGTCCCTTGAATAGACTCATCAATGTGCTAGATTCAGGTGACATCCAGGGTCTTTAACCAAGTACTGTGCGGACCAAACCCTGTACGAATATCAATGGTGCGCTGATCTAGTTGGAGTCAAGCACATGAGAAACAACCATCCAGAGAGGCACTAAGGACTCCTCTTAAGTGGTCGAAGGAACTCATCAATGAGGTTAATGAAACTAGGATACAGGGACCTCTAGGTCTATCCTCTGGAATATATGTGTTGTCATTGACAGAAAGAGACCTGCCCCTAGTCAAGGTAATGATGTTTCCTTGACCAGGAGCGCGAGGGAGATAATCGAAAGGTGTGAAACAATCTGCGGAATGACCCACTGAATCGGGGGGGAAGACTTGAACAGGGATAAGGGGAGTGTGGTACACTCAAAATTCCTTTGTTTAGAGTATGACGACAGGGCGGACTAGGCAGCAACTGAAACTTGACTCATGGGAATGGGATCATAGCTGTAATACCGGGAATGTCACTACAAATGGGAAATACTTGGAGGAGGTAGACGCTTTTGATATTGATGGGATCCAAGGAAGACACATTGGAGAGTACTCTAAACAAAGGAAACCCAATGGGGGAATGCTTCCAAACTATTTTCTGTGGGGTGGTGTCTAGGGACACCATTATGGTACGATCTTGTGGATTTTTGGCGATCCCGAGAAGGTAAATGCTCGATGGTGCTTTCAATTTTAGAGAGTCTAAAAGCACAAAGAAGACTCCAGTGGTTGCTCTTTTTTGTTGGTAGTCTCCTGTGCCTAAAAAAGGATAAAAGTATACATAGGAGATCTCGCCCATCCTATAGGGGATGAGAGACTTCTTTACCGTTGGTAGTCCAATCAGGCCAAAAAAAGGTTAAACCTATACTGACTGGATAGTCGTTCAGATACTTTTACGAGCATGAATGAAACCAAGTTTGCTTGGAAATATTTTCTTGATGAGAAAGCTAGAAAAGAGCTTAACGACAACTCGTGGTGAGATTTTTTGTAAAGTGCAGCCCCTTTGCCCAAGAAAGCATAAAAGTATGCAGAGGGGAATGGTCTTGGCTTGAATACGCCAAGGTGGTCCTTTTCAATTGATGGTCTACATGCTCCACAAAAGGAGGTAAACAAGACAATGTAGATGCCCTTTCATATACTTTAGTGAGAGGGAAAGGAAGCAGCTGTGCTCGGCTATCTTTTCATTGTTTTAAGGAGTCAAAAAAGAGCTTAAACAAAACTCCAGTGTGGTCAATCGATTGCGGTGGCACAGGAGGTTCCCCATGTCAGGATAGTGGACAGAGTTCCAAAGGTCATCCATGCAGTATGGACGGAGTAGAAGGCTCTCAAACATATCAATAAATGCATAGGATAGATCGCGACAGAGGATTGCGAGTCGGTACAGCAGAGGCACACAAACCGAGGTGGCTCTCGGATAGAGGTCAAGAGAGTGTGTGTGTGTATTGCGGTGGACGGACTCGACTACATATGATGTGAGTGCAATTCCAGGGGCAGTTGTATGCCGAATACGTACAAGAAAAATAAATTGTTTTGTGGAAAATGATCCAAAGGTCCGCGTAAGGTGCGGTGGGTAAAGAAGACAACTATGTGTTAAAAATACAAAACAAAAAAGTAAAATGGTAACCCTTAACGAGCGATGGCCCAAAAAATTGTATGAGTAGTGGTCGAAAGGTGTGATACAAGTACAGGTCTGTAGACACTCACATCGTTATGTCATGGCTCATGAATCGAGGTGACTTGTCGAAAATGGTCCCGAAATTAATTTACTAAACATGAGACAATGGTCTCATAAGGAGATATAAATTTGAGCCCGGAGGTGTGAGAGATGTCTCGAACTGGTTTCGGGTGACTTTGGATTAGCAACTGATGGTGTTGCCCCTGACTTGTGCTAAAAAATGTTGAAAAAAATAAGAAAGGGAAAAAACTACGCTATAAGGGACTCATGGTGGTTATATTAGGCATAGACTCTCTTGAGGTGGATCCCATTGCATGGCTTCTTCAAGAGTCGATTGTCTGAGTCAGTGAAGATGTATGCCCCCTTTCTAAGACGAAGGTCATTGGCAAGTCGGGATGACGAAATCTAGTCTTTTATGGGAAGAACCAATTCCACACTATGGTTTAAAGGGAATGGGGTAAAACCAAAGGTGGTCTTCGGTATATCTCCGTCCTTGCGTAAGTGGTGCTGAGATAGATCAGGTGGATCTTCCATGGCTGACAAGACAGAAGGGAAAATGGTGCTAAATATCATGTAAATGGTATTGGTTGTGGTTTTTGTGGCCTTGCCCGCAGTCTTTGTTAGAGGAAGAGGGGCAGGCCTAGAGACATGAGGAGTCTTTGATGGACCTGGAGGTAGGTGCAACATCATCTCAATTGGATGGACATGAGTCAACACATCTTGGGGCCTCATAGGTAGGGTAGGTGTTTCAAGGTACCACAAAAGATCTCCTAGTGTGAAATCTTGTAGATTGTCGGTTTCCAAGACAGGCTTACTCACGATCTCGGATGTTAGGAAAAGGAAAAGGAAAAGAACAAGGAAAAGGATCATGTTGATTGGGACTGAACCCCACTATTTCCCTGGTAATTGAGGTTGAGGTTGCAACTAAGGTTGTGGCTGTGAAAACAATGGAAGAGACAGGTCTGATGGACCGTTGGTGGTGATGGAGATAAGAGGGTCTACAGAACTGGATATCATGTAGATGGACATGGTGTTTGAAGAAGGAGGTGGGGGGTGAACTTATTCAATCAAGGTGATATCAAATTCAAGGGAATTTTGATGAAGGTCGGTTAAAGCCATTCAAAATTCAGGAAAGTCTTGGAAATGGTGAAAATAGTGTCCATAGAAACCACAGAGGGCGCAAGCATGGTTTGTTCTCAGTGACTTGTTTCTGACTATTGGTTCAGTTGGAAGTTCAACCATGAGGAGGTCTTTAGTTGTGTCGATGGCATCCAAATGTGTATGGATCATTGGCATTTCAGGGCAATTCTGATTTGGGTGGCCCTGTTCCTCACAGACGGTGCAAGGCGAGACTTGTCGCGGCTCTATGGTAGGTTGAACATTCTTGCCCCTGGCCCTTTTTGGGTGGGGCGGTGCGGGTGTGGTCATTGGCTTTTGCGGCCTAGGTGGAGGGTGAGACTCAACTACAATGGGTTTCACTGGGGTTGAAAAAACTTGGCGCATTGGTGGTTGAGCTGGTGGATCAAGATACCTCACTGAAATTCCCAATGTAAAGTTGGGTAGGCTTAAGGTGGTCATTACCATATTGCTCATGACACCAAGTGGGGAAAAGAGGAAGGGAATCATATGGATTGGAAATGAGTCCAGATAACTTCATGATGGTTGTATGTGGGGGTGAGTTTGTGGTGCAGCTACGTGTAATGCTGCTGTTGCAGATGATGTTGTGGCCTTTGTTGGTGTTGCAGCTACAGATGATGTTGTGGTTGTGGTTGGGGCTGTGGCTACAGTTGTTGCTTGGGTGCAGTGGTGCTGGATGAGACCATGCACAAGTCCACAGTCTCAATTTGTGTTGGTGGTGGTGACACTAAGGGGAAAGGATCCGTCATGGTGGTATCGGCAAACAACCCAGGGCCCACATTCAACAATGGGGAGGTTGGTGTGTTGTCAACCATAGTGTTGATTGTAGGGACGACATTGGCATGTGTGGTTGTCCCTTGTGGCTCAATGGTGGTGATGGTAGGGATAACATTTTTGGGTGTCGTTAACCCTTATGGATCGTGATAAGTGAGTTGATCAACCATCACAATCTTCCCTTCGTGGGGGAACATCATGAGAGGGAAGACAGTTGATGCGACTACTCTCATGGCATACATATAACTCCTTTAGAGGAGAAGGTTATAGTCCATTTGAGTGTTGATGACCTCTATGTTGTTCAGCACTATCTTCCCAGCTAATGTGATGGGGACATGGAGGAGGATTCTTTGGGTTTTAGTGGGATGTCCATCATAAGCTCGCAGAGTTGTGGAGGATGGTTGCAGAATTGGTGATCCAAGTTTCTGCCAAACCAAGGTAGACATAACACACGTGGATGCCCCCTCATCCACTATGCATTGGTGCACAGCCAAATTCTAAATGGACTCTCAGATTTTAAAGGCTATGGTCGATGGCATGCGCGGTTCTCTGTTCTCTGTGTTAAATGTGATCAACTCGGAGTCGGAGGGGTCTACTACCCCAAGGGTGGCTAGTAAATCTTTGGGCTTGATTTGCAGCATTAACAGCCTATTGAATTTCATTCTAAATGGCCTGTTTAGCACCACCCATTAGGGGACACTTGAATGTGCAGTGCCCATAAACATCAGATAGTGTGCAGAGTTGGTTTGTGTACAATGGGGCACTGCGTCTTGGTTCATTTTGTCGTGGGTGGTTTTGGGAGGGTTTGGTTGTTGACCGCCTCCCTACGGTTGGTTATTGGCTTATTGCTAAGGCCAATTATTTCTAGCATTCCCTTATTGATTGTTGGGGGCAGGCTAGTTGGGACAGTTTTATTGTGAGAACACTTGTCCCAATAGAGTGGGTGGAGCAGGTGCAGGGGCTTGAACTGCTTGCACTGGCGGTGCATAGTAGATCTGGGTGGGTAGTGGTGCCGCAAATGTGGGTATTTTCCCCACATACGGTTGTATAGGCCAAGCCATGGCCTGATCCTACTGCAGTGGTGCGGGTTGTGCATAGGAAGTTGTTGCTCTGGAGTGGACATCATTTTGGCATAGTCCAGAGTTTGGTTTTGGAAAACAATACTAGTAGTATTGCTTGGTTGTGATGGAACTACAGGTGGTGTCGGTCGGTGTTGTGGTTGTTGGGAGATCAATCCTATGATGCCATCTGCAGCATGGGATGCCCTCGGTGCATCGCGGTAAGAGGTGCCTATGCGAGGAGCATCTGGGATGCGAGGAGCATAGATGAGGTCAAACTGTTGAGCTTTTAGTATGGCCTCTTCTTTAGATTAGGGACATTTTGATGCGACGTCCTTTTCTATGGGTGGGAGCAAGGTCTTAAGGAACCAATCCAAGAAGATCCTGTCATCAAGTTGTATTTTACATAGGCTACGGCGTCATCGCCACTCATGGATATGGTCAGTTATATGAGTAGCAGTGTTCTGACGGCAGGATAGCAGGATCTCCACCCCCTCTGCATATCTGACAGGGACTTGGAAATACTGTAGGAACATGAAAGCTAGGGAATTTAAATCAGGGTACCTAGCTTGTGGCAGCTCAATGTACCATTTGGCCGCAGTTCCTATAAGGGTGCGTTGGAATAGCTTGAGCCTGATGGAATCATCTACGATGCTGTTGGATGAGCACCATAGATGGAATGTCATAATATGGTTTTGGGTACATTCCCCTGCCTTGCCTTCAAACTTGGGAATGTCTGATGGCAACTTGGTTGGCATGGGTGGCCAAAAATATTGGTGGTGGATGGGGTTGTTTCTTAACCGTGCCAAATTAGGTAAGTTATGATGAGCCATGAAAGGTAGGATTGACCCCAAGTTGATGTGGGATGGAGCTGTTATGGTGGTCGGGTTTGCAAGTGCATAATGCTTCTGCACAGTTGGGGGTACTTGCGGTGGCACCATTGTAGATGGGCCAATACCTCCAAGTGTTGTGGGGGGGACAGTATGAGTGGCAGGGACATTGCCCCCATGTATGATAGTAGGGGAAATGTAAGTGGACGGTCCACTGCCCCCCTATGTGGAAGGAGGGGCAGTGTGTGTGGAAGGGCCACTGTCCCCATGTGTTGCAAGTGGGAAATCTTGGTTGGTCACTATAGGTGTGTTGGCCAGGAAATGTGACCTATAGGGTTTTGTGTCCAACTTCTGAAAAACATTCCACATACTCAACTTATTGCAATCTTGTATGTGTTTGGTTTAACTATGTTTCACAGGTTAAAGGCCCTGTTGCCTATAAAATATGCTCTCAAGGTAGAGAGTCTCTTGGGGTGTAGATGGTAAATTCTACTTAATCAAATCTTCACTCAAATCAAAATATCTAATTGAAATGACTAACTAATGCTAACAAATACCTTTAAGCTAAAACAGAAAAACAATAGTAGCTCCTAATCTTGATTTATAATGACCTAAGATGCAATATAACTATCCCAAACTGGGAGCTGAAATTAATAATATGATAACAAGTTTTATTTTAAAATTTGATCTATGATCCTACAATGCTAGGAAAGCCTACTCTTAGCAGAGACAGATCTAAATCAACTTACAATAAAATAAAATTTTATTATAAATTAATTTGAAAATGAAACAAAACTCATAATTGAAATAAATTTAACACAGTAAAAATACACTCAGGTACTAAAGATGAAATGAATAAATTTCAACTCACACAGTTAGTACTTTGTATAAAATCATATCATTATCAACTGAAGAAAAGAAACATGAAAAAGTTCACTTACTTTTCTACGTGACACCTAACCATCCATGCTTCAACACTAAGTACTTTGTTCAGAATCCATTAACAAAAGTGCTTTCACATATAATATAAAGATACATATATATGAAAAGGAAATTCAACACAGGAAAAACAACATTAAGACAACATGATATAATTGATAGACTTAGCTAATGTCTTTAGTATGTCTGTAAAATATAGTAATCCTTAGAAATAGTTCTAAAGGAACACAAATATACAAAATAATATTAAGTGTTGTATTATATTTGTTCACAACAAGTTCCAGGATTCCAACCCTTTGCTTCCATTCAGAAGTTGCTTATAAAGGAAATTAAAAGACTACAACTGACTAACTAGACTCTCCTATTCCTCAGGTAAAAATTAAGTTCACTTAGAAATTAAAAGACTACTAACTGACTAACTAGACTCTTGCTGATTGTCAACCACCTTGTTTGCAGAGATAGAAACGTATTTAAGATCTAGCACAGATGGGCCTATGGGAGCTAGATTTGGTCGAACGTCTGAAGAGTCACTCACCTCAATAACTGAGATATCCCCAACACTCAAATTCCTCCTAGTAAGAAAAGCGCCTCTCATACTGTGTGTGGTTCTTCGTATAGCCGGATTGCTCATAGCATGGCTAGTTTGATCTTCAGCCTCTGTTTGCTTCATATCAACCTGTGCATGAGAAGAACTCTTGTCTTGACAGGTTATGTGAATTGAGGGTTTCCTTACTTGACCTCGATAATTATTTGCAGGAGTTTCAATACTAGTTTCCACCTCAATTTTTACATCATCAAGACTTAGGGTTTGGTTAGGATGAAACCCTTCATCCCAAAAACCATCCTGAGAACCAGAGTCCTTAATTTCAAGCTCGGCTTCTTCATTTTTTACCCACCTACATCGAACCCTAGGCCCCTATTTGGGCCATTCCTCATTAGCCCCAAACCCATTTCGTACAAGGAAAGAATCCCGGGTCCGACCTAGTTCTTCCAACCAACTGGACACAATAATTTTTATTAACCCATGGTGGAATAAACTCCTATTTTTATCCCCAACATTAGACTTATAAGTGGATTCCATTTTATGCAAACTATTTAAAAATAAAAAGGTCATATTGACAGGGTACCCCTTAAATATCAACAACAACCGAAGGTGATAGAATTGTGTCTGAGACAGCCTACCTTTGCAAGCTACATACTTGATTATTAGCTCCAGAAGAGCCCTCCATTTCTTCATTAATAACAGGGATGGGAAGACGGATTTGAATTTGGTTTGTCGATGAGCAGGGTAAGAAACCCTTTACACTGGTCATTCTTAATATGTTTTCCTTTATACCACTTCTCACCAGTTTGTGGCAAGCAAATAGCTTGAGAAATGAATTTCTCAGACATCTTAATTTCAATGTCTCCCACATGTGCACAAACCCCATCGAATGACTCTGCGAATGCCTTAGATACTGCCATATTAAAACCAGAAAATTCCGAAAGGAACTCCAACCATCCAACCCTCGATACGATCTCTCGACACTCGGGAGCAGCATATAGATATTCGTCACCAATAAGTTCGAACCTAGACACTGGAGCCATGGTATAAAATACACAAACCTATAGGGTTTTCGAAACACAGATTAAAAGATGCAATCGATTTATCAACAGTATAGGAATTACCAGCAATACTCTGAAATACCCTATTTTATCAAAACCATGAAAACCTTCCTATAAGTTCATCATAATGTGAACTGGCAGAGACAAGAGGTTTCGAAAACAACTTACCAAAACATAATGAGCCGTAGGAGAGTCACACAGGCGAGTTATTGCAAGTGATGTTTGCATGATTAAGGATTGACAGATAGCAATTGTCAAACGACACGACTACCAAAACCTTAGTTCCACCATTACTTCATCATTAATTGTAATTTCATAGCGTGTTGATAATGGAGGTTAACTCATCATTTTTTTAACACATGACTAAATAATTTCCAAAAACCTTAATCCTTCATTTATCGAATACAATCATAATAATGTGATCACCTTAGCATATAACCAATATCTTAGGGTAAAGGTCAAAACTGATCAGAGAATAATTTGATAATGTGACCAAACCAATGGCAAAAACCTAGAAAGTGACTTTACACCTTCATCACAAAATTTGATACGAACCTATTTCAGAAATATGAATTTGAAATAAGCGATGAGCATATAATATAGTAGGGTTTATGAAGATCACATTAAATTCACCTTAAAACTTATGACAACTAAGATAAGATAGATAATTCAGAAGTGATGAAGCTTTACCAAATTTTCCATATGAATCAAACAATAGAAGTTATCACATCATGCAGTAACTAGTTTGAATTAATAATTAATAAATTCATTTGATTTTAATCAAACATGAGTGATGAGTGGAAAAATAGGAGATACTAATCTTTTGTAATTATATTCCTCCTGATGATTGACGGAAATGAAGAATTAAGATCATAAGAGTCGAATTTTGCTATTACTGATGTTCAACCGATCCGAATCAATTAGTCAAGTAAGTTTCTATCAAGAGTGCCTTAAGAATCAAAGATTATTAGGGCCCTCCTAAGATATCCATAATGAGTTTGTTTTTAATCCAAACAAAAAGAGCCAATATTTCTTGAAAATTATCAATCTTCAAATTATTTGTGTTAAAAAACGCTTCGAAGGGTGTTGCCTGCCAATAAGGTGGTAGCAGTTGACTGATGATAGTTTGCATGACTATGCTTGGGCCACCTATAGGGTTATTGGTGATAGGTTGTGGTGTGGACATGGGTCCACTTGCTATGGTTATGTCGGAAAATGGATCCGGATTTGCACCAGCCCTGGGGCTTTATGGTGCAGTATGGAGGCCTAGTTCAGACTGGTATGGGTCTGAATTTGAATTAGAGGCTATGTGGCCCTTTGATGGTGTGGGAGATCACTCAGAATGGTTTCGATGATGTTGATTTAATGTCCCGAATGGTGGTGATTTTCCTCTTAGGCGTGAGGAAGAGCGTGGGGGATCAATTATGTTACATGTTTATCAAACTGATGGGAATGATGTTTGGACCCCGGTTTCAATGGCTTCCTATTGGATGTAGGTGGTCACTCAGCACCAAGACTGCCAAAATACAGCGCTTGACTTTTTCCTCATGGGCATTTTCTACTCAATCGGAAGGGGTCGTTGCCCATTTTGCTTGGTAATTCCTCTCAGCGGCCAGCTACAGGAAATTAAAACAATAACTGAAATTAAACTAGTATGCTGGACAGAGGCGGTTGAGCCGCACTGAAATTACCTATTAAAATGAAATGTAACCCCTATTAAACTGAAAATGAACCTCTGATTGACAGACCGCACATTTCTGATCAAATTTAGAGGGGGGGTCGCAAAACAATTTCAGAAATAAGCGAGGGGGTCACACAAATAGTCATATTCTATGTTTCTAAGTGAATTCACACCTTTTGGGGGATTAAGTGCACCCTGGGCATAACTGTTAGGCTGTTAAGTGTGCCCTCATCCCATGTTTAGGACTGATAAGTGCAACCTACCCCAAATTTGGGGTTTCTCTGATCCCGAGTCAGATCCGACCGACAGTAACCTGTACTGTGGCCAAACTGACTTTAATTTTCCTAGTAGAGGCTTCAACAACACTAATCATTGGAAATAAACTAGATCTAAACTAAATTTGACATGAAATTTTAAAAACTAGGGAAAAAAAAGCCTTGAAATTTTAAAAATTTGGACCAAGGATCCTGTGGGATCGACTTGGCATGCTCGCCAATTCTGTAGCATGGATTTCTCCTTGCTACAGGGGCAGGAATGGCTCCCTTCTGTCTATAGGATATAAGGGTAGGTTCCTTCTTGTGGAAACAATGAAAGGAAAAATGAAATGTAAAGAACAGTAATGAAAACAAAGATGGAGAACCCCTATGCACACAAGGTTAGGGTTTTGCTTCCAATAATCTGCAAACAATATGTTAGAAATCGAAATATCTGCAAAACAATTTAGGAAATAAACCTGCAAATAAAACCATGGATTAGAAAACAAATAAACTACTAAGGAAATACAGAAAATAACAAGCTATACCTTCTCTTTGGGTGGAATGGGCCACCATGCCCTAGCTTGAAGAAGCACCTCTCTTGGATGGGGGACTTATGGCTCAATGGATATTGAGGAGAGGGAGTGTGGGTGGCTTGAGAGACAAAGGGTCTTAAAGCATCCATGGGCAGCATAATAGTATGCAAGGGAGAAGTGCTTGGAGAGTGACCCCCCACCCTCCTTTTATAGCTATTTTTGGGGTTTTAGGGTTTTAAGCCCTTGGTCCAGAATTTAGCCCCTTCTGCCCTAATTTTAGCTCATTTTAGGGTTTTAGCCTCTTTTTGGGGGCTTTAGCTCCTAGGAGAGCATTTTAGGCTCTTTTTTGGGGTTTTTAAGCCCTTTTCTTCATCCTTACGCATTTTTGAGGGTGTGGGGGTCTAATGGAGGGTCGTGAAGTGGTGTCCTTGGGTGGTGTAGGTCATGGAGAGCTTAGTGAGGGATTTTTTGGGTTAAAAGGGCTATTGTGTGGGATGAGATCTAATGGTTCATCCTTTCTTCAGACATAGAGGATGGAACATCCTCAATGACTAGAGGCTCCACTACTCTCCTTGATCGTAAGCATATGTCATTATAGGGAACTGGAGTAATGAATTAAGTGGGCATGTTGGTAGTCTCAAACTGGTGGAATTCTTTAGTGTTTGGGTTGGGGTTAGGTTGAGTAGGAAACTCCAGTCGTATAGGCATATTAGGTGCAACATTGTTCTGGAGTTGCGGATGTTGTTGTTGGTACTCCTGGTATGGCTGAGGGAATTGTTGGTGAGGAAACTGTTGGAGTGGAAACTGTTGAGGAGATTGGCTATGGGGAAACTAGTTTCCTGGATGGGGTTTCCTCCACCCAGGAGACCAAGAATTCTGTTGGTTTGGTGGTTGTGTCCAAGGGTTCTAGGAGTTGAAATTATGCATAGGAGGTTGAGAAGGATGCCATTGATGGTCGGAATAAGGTGAAGGGAATTGTGTATTCATATGATGCATATTATTCCAAATATTCATATTATTCAAAAATGGAAATGAGTATGGAGTCATACCTTGGTTTCAAGGTTGCCAAGGATTTTTTAGGGGAATGAAGTAGGCTGGTTCCACTTATGGAGTTGATGCCTATATAACTGCCTTCACTTGAGGTAGTGGGCACTCCTTTGTATCATGGTCGAGTGGGAAATCCTTCAAGGGATTTTTCTTCCTACGTCTAGGGAAGAATACACCAAGTGTTAGATCTTGTACTACTCGTTTCTTCTTCACCCTCAGGACATCTATTTCTGAAGAGATGGAGCTCATCATTTATGTTTTGAATTTTTTGAGAAGGTTTCTTGTTTATGCTCAAGTGGTTCCTCCATTGGATGACTTCTGTGTTCCGTCGAATACATCTTGTTCCAATTTGTCCCATTTGTTGGTCCTAGAAGATCCTCTGGAATACCTTCTGCATAATTCAACAATATTTTCAAAGGATTCCTTTGAGATATCCCCCTCTGTCTATCCCTCTACACATTGTACAAGAGCCTCTCAACAAAATATTCCAAAATTTCTTTGTCCCTTTGTACCATCTTGAACAACTCTTCTCTTTTATCTTTAGTGTTGCAATACTCCTGGTTATTTTCTAGGAACACCTGTTTCATTTGGTCCCACTTGGTGCTAGTTTCACTACCCAGGCCCATTATCCTTCAAAGTAGCAGGGAAAATTTTTAACTTTTGCTCACTGGAAGTGTAGTCATAGCTACAACAGAGGATGTCAAAATAGAAGAGGAATTTATTCGGATCCTCTGTGGCCTTTCCATGAAAATGAGGTAATACTGATGATGATATGTTTTTCATGGGGGCTTTTCCAACTGGTTGTCGAATGGGGAACTCAAGTGTGACAACTGTCCCCTCATGTGGGGGTTCATCATCATTGTGATGATTTTCACCCATCACCTCTTCATGATCTTCTGGTTCATGTGCGTTATTCATATTTTATTATTCTCTCTCATGCCTTTGCTTCTTCTAATATTCTTGCTTCTTATGAAACTATGTCCAATCCTACTTTGTCACCTCCTTCCTGTTAATGTGATAAACCATGTCTCGATCACCTGCTCCCGTAACACTAACTATGTCTTCCTTCGTACGAACACCTAAGGGTGTTGCATCTCTTCTTGTGTTCTCCATTGTGGAAACTGATGCTTCCACCCTGGGGGTCATTGGGATTCTTTTGAAAAAGGACCCCTGATGGCGAGCTCTAGCAGAGGAATTGGTTCTTGAAACAAGATCGTCAATGAATGTTCTTCTTTCCAATGCTATATTTATACCATGACCTTGACCACCTACAATGTTAGTATTTTGGGGAGTTATGGGGGTTATAGGAATGTCATGCTATACTCTTCTCGTATTCATGCAACCCAAAACATGCAAACTTAAAGTCTGAATAAAAATGAATACATCCAACTACTATGGTGTCTAATGATTACCTTCCCCGAAAACAACGCCAAAATTTTGGTCACTCTATATGCCAGTTATTTAAAACCATCATGCAGAATGCTCAATATAAATTGTGAACCCAGGGAAGTCTTTTTATTTCAAAGGTAACTCACATTGTCTATGCTTAAGCACTAAGTAGTTGATGAGTGAATAAACTATCTTACTTATCTATTTTGTCAAACTCCTCCCATAATCAAACTGATCTTAAACTACCTATCTAGGAATTCAGAATTGCAAACACTTTCTACAACTTCAATCCAACAACAAATGATTCCTAAAATAAATATCAAAAATTACTTTTGCAGAAATTTAAATCCTAATTTACCAGACTATATGTAGATCCATTGAGACTAGCCAATCCAACCTTAATCTAGGAATAATAAATAACAGGAATTGAATCAACGCCTCTAGACTATAGTCTACACGAATTAGCAAACCTGAGCAAGACAAGTAATTGAAAGAAAATAAGGGCTAGCTTGACTGTTATAGCTATCAAACACATGCATAAAATAAACTAACCTACACAGTCCACTGTCACACCACACTGCTGCAACTTAAACGAAATGCATGTACTGAGTATTCAAGGAAACACAATGATTAAACATGACTATTGCAGCTATTGAAACAAATGCATACAATGTAACATCCACACCACACAACTAATTAATCAAACATCTAATTAACTCAGTGATCTTTGTGGGAAGGCGGACCCAGCCTTTGAACAGAGATGCTAGAACTAACACAAGTTAAAACACAGAGATCTGAATAATCTTGATCCTTGTATTAAAATGGTGAAATGAAGGTACACTCTTTGTTACATCTTACACAATAAAATATGATACTGTGCAAGCCCTGTCTCTGAATATTTTCCCATACTTATACAACAACAATCGTAACCCTCACCCACTAATATCAGGTAGCCATGAAGATCTACGATATTCAGGATGCCTTGTTACATGCATTGTTACAGTGGTGGAAGGAATTAAACAGAGGCAGGGAACATGGGTAATTTTGTTGCCTGAGCTAGTAAATGGATAACATAACCAATTCAAGAGAGGCTTTAATGATTACAGCTAACTTCAAGTAGTGGCGCACTGTTGTAGCTAAGTTTGTTGCAGTCGTTTCTGTCTCAGCCACATTTGTCGAGCCCACGTGCAATGATGACCCTTGGTTGGATCCATGTGTAGATACGGGACTGGAAAGTGACAACTGATGTGAATGCTCGTATCCTCTTTGGACCACTCGAGCTGCTACACCTGTACTCTCTCATAGCTTGCACTATCTTTGTGAAATAATAATGAGTTAGCATAATTCAAGAAGCAAATTCTTGATTATAGCAATCATAAGCATTAATGAGATGAAACAATAAATAATCATACCTGTGAAGATTCAGGGTTCAAGTGAGGAAAGAATGTCTGTTTGGTGCACAAAATGGAATAAGACAAGACAAACAGGGTATAAGGGATGTGGTTAAAAAAGGGCATTTTGGGACCCAACACTATTGAAGTTATGGGTTGGAATCACTATGTATTACATCTCCATACCAATAGCGCATAAACAATTTCAGTGGCATGGACTACTTGCATGGACAATTCATGACACTCCCGAGTTAACACATTTTTGTGGTATGTAACTTTATGTTGCGTGTCATTAAAATTATATGTTTTTATGGTAAAAAACATGCATTTTTTTAAAATTAATAATATTTTGATGCTATAACATTAATATATATATATCTCACAGGTCTTCAAAGAAAGGGAAAATTTGCATGTCCAGTATGTGTTCCTAGGATAAAATCTCATTGTTGAAAGAAGTTTAGCAAAGGAGGTGTTCGATGAATATCGTCACTTCCTCCCTAAGAACCATAGGTATCGAACTATCGAAAAACAAATCAATGGTAAAGAAGAGAATGCAAAGAAACCACGAAGAATGACACCTCACCTATGGAAGTTGGAATATAACAGAAATAGTCAAGGTATACAATTTGTATATGTAGCATAAAATATGTTCACGTAATATTATGATTTTTATATTTTTACTGAATTTTCTCTACCATGGTTGTCATGAATTATTGTTATTGTGTTTTCATTTATGTTTAATGAATGTATTTAAGGCATGAATGGGATTCCACGAGGAATGAAGAGTTATCCATACAATTTAGTAGGTTTCCTTATTACAAGCACCTACAAATATCTCATTTGTTTGATACAATGCATATCGGGAAGAATGTAACAAAAATGATATGGTAGACATTAGATGGAAGGTCTGACAAAGATAAAATTGAAAAAATTTGCAATGACATTGGAAAATCCAATCACGCTTTGCAAAGTGTAATTATTTCCAATGCCAGAAATGGGTACTGAAATATTAGTCTTCCATGGTTATTGATGGAGCAACAAAGTAATACTATAAAATATGTCACTCACAAAATAAGGTTTTTGACGGGGTTTTCGTCGAACATACAAAATATTTTAACCAAAAAGGTTGATTTTGGCGGTGTTAAAACTCATGACTAGCATATATTCATTAAGGTAATTATTTACGTATATAATTTCCATTAAGTAAATATTTTTAGTAGTTGTTCTCTCCTATTTGGAAACATTAGATAATGATTTGATTTTTGCTACAGTGTGTTCTACCTCTGGATTTCCCAAGTAGATTTGATGACAACATAAAACAAGTTATATATGATCTTGGTAAATACATGAGGTAAGTAACAATTTTATATCCATTAAAAATGTTCGTTCTTTTCAAGGTTTCATTAATTATTTACATATTGTGTTTTACAACTTGGAATTATATTAATATGCCTCAAACTGGTTGATCATTGTTATTTTCTTGCATCTTTTGTAGGTGGATTTCATATAAATAAATCTACAAAGAAGATATTAGGTATTGAAAGATAGAAATTCCTTGTCTAATGTGTGAAATGCACAAGTATTTACCTCCAACTTTTTTTAATTCACAAGAACACAATCTCATACACTAAGTTGAGGAGATTAAATTGTGTCATGGACCTGGAAAATCAAGGTCAATGTGGATGGTGGAAAGCCATTTGATTTCATTAAAGTATTTTGTTCGACAAAGAGCACGCCTTGAGGGTTCAATGGTGTAGGGCTATATGCTATATCAATACATGGTGTACATTAGTGAGTATCTTCCAAATTTAGCAAAAACTATCAATCTTCCTCACATTTGGCATGTCGACTCCATCAAAAAATTTGAAGGGGAGGTCCTGTTGGGGAAAGTTAGAAAGAGGAAAGTCAAAGGTAATTGAATGGTTTAAATTTAATTTATTATACAATTTATTTTTCAATTTATGTAATTTATTATTCCATCAGTATTTTAAGGCAAACTTAACTTCCTTTAATGATAACTAATTTACAATTCTTAATTGTTATTTTTTCATATAGTTGGTCGCGTGTGGGACGCAATACATTTATACATTGCAAAAAATATTGATTGGATGGAGGAATGGATTGAACAATGTACATAATGGTACCTTATCATGGGAAAGGGTTATTAAAATGATTAAAACAGTGCATCATCATTGAGAAGAATATCCCTAAGAACTTACACAAAGGGAAATTGATTTAACATGTGGTTTAAAAGATTAAAAGGCAAGTATATTTACCCTGTTCATTTTTTTCGTTGTTTCACATTGTATAAAAATATTTCTCTTGTTTATGTCTCCTTATATATTTATTTACCGAGTCAGGCATGATGCAGTTGATACATCACAATGCTAAGTTGTGCAATGGTCATAAATTTCACATCAAAAAGTTGGATGACAAGATGAAAACATTTGATTGTGGGATAACTGTTGTTTTTAAAGTCACTAATGTTTCCTCTAGAAGTGACAAGCATCCAGCAGTATATGAAAATAGGTACTATGGTTATTTGGAAGATATACTTGAGTGTGACTTTAACTCCTTTAAAGTAGTTCTATTGAGGTCAAATGGTACAGGCTATGAATGAATGAATGTGATCCTAAAAGAACTATTATTGAGCATGCTAATGGATTTACCATGGTTAATACAAGGGCACTTGAACCAAAAACAGAGCCTTATATTCTTCCAAGTCAATGTGAGAAGGTCTTTTAATCAAAGGATCCAGGTAAAGCAGGTCGGCCATACATTGTTAGATATGATCCAAGAAGAAGACTAGTCAAGTATAATGTAGAGGAAGAAGACAATGTTGAAGAAGAAGGTGATGCATATTAGGAGCAATTGGCCACTGGCGTAGTTGTTTCAGAGGAAGAATCCGATCAAGAAGTTGATCATCCAAATGATGTAGCAGACAATGAAATTGACATTAATGATATTAAGGATGAATATCTAACCGAAAATGACATTTATCATGATCCTGATATGAGTGATCCTTTCAACGATAATGATTCAAAACCAGATGATGATATAGATGTTTAGTTAGATGAATAAGAATCCAAATGACATTGTAGCTATGTTGGAATCTACGAGATATGTGAGAACATCATTTTTCATAATTTATTATGTTTATGACTATTTATTTATGTTTAAACCATCGTTATCATCATCATCGTCATCACCATCATTACAATATCCATCATCATCTTCATCATAATCCTCATCATCGTCATAATCATCATCATCCCCATCATCATCATCATCAACGTCATCTTCATCATTTTCATAATCAGCAACATATTCGTCATGTCCCCATCATCAGCGTCGTCAGCCTCTTCCTCGTCAACTTCATCATCATCATCATCATCACCATATTCATCATGATAATCGTCATCAACGTCATCAGCCTCTTCCTCATCAACATCATCATCATCTTCTTCTTCTTCATTTCCGTCATCAACGTCATCATCACCATCTTCATCATCATCGCCACCATCATCATCTTCATCATCACGGCCACCATCATCGTCATCATCATCGTCGTCATCGTCATCACCATCTTCGTCCTCACCGTCGTCGTCATCATCATCATCACCGTTAAAATTGGTTAATTTGGAAAACAGTAAAGGGGTTCCAAATTTTAGGTGGGTTCCAAATATGAATATTTATATATTACAAATATTCTACAAAATCATACTTTTCAAATTTATTTATTAAAACAAATTTTAAAAATTAATATTTTAAAATCTAAATGTATTTTAGTTCAATATAATATACATCTTAGAATTTTAAACAAAATCTCAAATTTTCAACACTTCAAAACTACATACTTATGTGACTTTAAAATATGTTTATTTTCACAATTATGCATTCTATGAATATAAAAAATCTTCATTCATGATCAAATTATTTTTTACACACTACCAAACTAGAATATTAACATAACCAAAATGAAAAAAAGTTCATTCATAATAAAATATTTA
>LPNX011066326.1:245302-296341 GCA_001517045.1 Pseudotsuga menziesii | reverse complement strand
TCAGCAACATATTTTATCTTGCAAATCCATTTGTAAGATACCACATTCTTGCTTTCTGGTTTGAGTACTATATCCCAAACGTCATTCTAGTATTCTTTCATCATAACATTTTCCATGAGTTCTTCTTGTCAGATCATCAACATATCCTAGTCTTCTACATTCAACTTTGAATGTTGGAACCCACTTTACTCTTAGTAAAGTCTTGATCCATCAGGAAGTTGTCCATCATGTCGTACCGTGTCGAACTCAGATATCTTCTGTAGTCACTCCCCTTGAAGTGGAGTATTATCTTCCTTCTTCGTTCTGTATAGGTGATTCTATGCTTGATATATACTGGTCAATAGAGTATGTCATGTCATAGTCTATTCTTTCTTAGGCAAATCACGATTCTTGCTTTGTACACTTGTTCTTGCAGATCCATATGGAAGATACTACGTACTTCCCTTTATGTCTCGAAATCATATCGTATACATCATTCCCCATAATCAACTGTTATTCTTTGATTATAGCTTCTTTCATAGCATTCTTTTCTTCATCTTGATTTATCTCTCATACCCATGGTGGTATTCATCCTTCGAGGTGGATATACTGTTCTCTGAAGCTCTTTCTTTCGCCATGGTGTCTTTGACCCTGGGAGCTTCAGATTCATGTTTATTGAGTTGTCATCACTTGTTCTTTGGAACAAGTCTCTTCCTTCTTTTCTTTTAGGAGGTTGTACAAGACCTTTCCTACAATTCAAATGCACCAGTTGCATGGTTAGAACTACATATGCATAACGACAAATTCTTATGCATCATACAACTATTTAGCCAATACAACATTCATCCATATCTCACAGAAACTTTCTATATGCCTTCCATCTCTACCATGACATCATTGAGATTGTGCACTAATCCAATATGTCAGCAAATAGGTTTCATTCTAGATAAGTAACAATGGATATTTGTATAGAACCATGAGCTACTTACCCATCACATGCATGCAAACAACACATCAACTAAATATAATCAAATGCATAACAAAACAATATCATTAAATGACAATTGAATACTTATCTTTTGTTTGTTTCATGGGTAGACTCCTTCTTGATCATTCTGCTTCATCATCTTCTTCATCCATGAAATCATCATTTCTTATCCAAATGATAAGATGGATAAGAGGTTCGTCAAGAATTGAGTTCTTCATATTCCTCATAGTTTGATGGATCTTCTTTGAATGGTGAGAGCTTGATCTTCAACGAGCTTCTTCTTCTTCCGAGAGTCAACTGAAAGTAATCACTTCCTTTTGGCACACATTCCTTGCATGAATGAATCCCATGATCATGGGAGTCCATTCAAGGTGGCTATCACCACTTCTGCATTCTCTGCTTCTTCTTCTACCGCTTCAAGATGTTATGCATTCTGGATCTTCACATTCTTCAACTGTTTTCTCAAATCCATCTTCTGAATTATGTTCTTATCTTCAAATATCTTGATCAAGGAATCAAACATATTCGGTGTCTTTAGGGAAGACACTTGTTGTACAAGTTGATCCGTAATTGAATCAACAATGATCTTCTTGGCCTTGATCAAGTTCTTCTTGTGTAAGGCTTTGAGGCTCATCTTCCCACTAGAACTGGAACCTCTCTACTCATGTAGGTGTCCAATTCATTTTATTTAGAGAGATCAAATACATCCATTCTTGGAAGTTTTTAATTTCACCAAGCTTATCATCAAGCTGATGTGATAGATCACTTTGAAATGAGAACCTCAAATGCAAATAGCAAAAGATTAGATCTTACCAATTTGAGGTGTCCGTCCTGCTTCTGGAGCTGGCTGATCTAGGGTTTATCAGAGAAACCCTAATTTTAAAAACTTGGAATATTTTATATCTGATTGTATAGAAAGATATATCTCTTTAATTGGAGCTGTCCAATGTACTCCTTTTCTGAAAACAGTGGAGGGAAGCTCCCGGAACATGAAGCCCTAGTTTTCCAATTTCTTCTGCAGAAATGCCTGTTACTGTTTCTGTGATATCTCTGAAATTACTGCTCCTCTGTGTCTGAAATTTTTCACTGAGGTAACCTTGCATGTCCTTGATCCAACACCACATATTTCATCATAATTGGTTTCACCAATTGGGATTTATGATCATTTTCCCAAGGTTACCTGTTACAGGACTGTTCAGAATAGTGAAGTTGTATGGCATGCCACGTGTCACTGGTTCATCTTGAGGTTATGAAATTCAGACCACAGAAATTAAATTCCGTGATTTTTTGTAAAATCTTTAGGAATTCCATTTGGACCTTTGTAGCCCACACTACAGCAATTATCCCCAGGTGTCCTGTTTAGGGATGAATTCTAGAAGAGGCTAGAACCCTAACTTGGAGGAATCATATCTCCCAGAATATAGCGAATCGGAGGCTAAATTTTGGATACAGTGTAAATAAATATTTTATCTTTGGCCTCTACAATTTTCAACTCCTGATCCTTCTCCAATCTCAGGATATAGTGAATGTACCAAAACTTAGTAGTTTTAGCATTTAGGGTTTTTCCAGATCGGGGTCAAACTAGGGTTTGGCTTTCCTGAAGTTTCACCCAACCAAATTTCTTGATTCAGGTCTCTAAACTTAAATTTTGATGAGGAGAACAATCCTATGTTGGGATTTCTCAAAAATTCTTCTTCTGTAGAAGCCCTATTTTTCCGCACCAAAACTGAAAATGCTCGGAATCGAATTCCGCTTCGACAGAAAGATGCGCCCTTCAATGGAGAGTCGGTCTAGCCTTCTTTTGCTGATCGATCATGGATAGAGACCCAAAAAATAAGAAGCCATAGATTCTTTAGCTGCATAATGTATTCTTTCAGGGTGGCTCTGATTCCATGTTAAACTTTCATATGCTAAGCTAGATCATTAGTATTTCATTTTGATTTCATAACAAAAGCATATAAACAGGATCACTGAAAGATAGACAAGCACAAACATACAAAAAGAGAACACAAACATTTATCCTAGGAAAACCCTAAAGGGAAAAACCCAGCAAAAAATTCCTCAATATAGGTGCCCCAAAAGATAAAAGATAAAACCAACAAGGAGATCAAAGCCTGATCCTCCTCCTTCTCCAGATACTTCTCTCTCCTCTCCACTAATGCGCTATACAAGTGAGAGTGTGTGTCCCAAATGAGGAGCACTACACCTCTATTTATATACATCTGTTCACTTAAGTTAACTCATCTGTCATGTAGGCTTGAGTTAATCATGTAGGATCGAGTCACACATGTAGGCTCAAGTAACCACACTGTGGTGCTAATGACCCACCTTTACAATTAGAGGGGATTGCCTCATGACTCTTATTAGTTCTTCCGATTAGGAGCATCGGGGTATGAAGTAATACAAGTGGTTCTCCCGGTAGGACCATCAGGGACCACAAATAAATACATATAGAATATTCTTCGAAGTTACAATATTTCAACAAATAGGTGATGGAGGAACGAGGGGATGGAGGTGGATGAAGGAGTGCGTGGGAGATGCAGGACCGTGGAGCAGGAGGAAGGAGGTGGGATGCGTGGAGTTGAAAGGGGATGAGTGGAGCTAAAAGGAGGTGGGATGCATGGAGGTGAAAGGGGAGAGATGGAGTTGAAAGGAGGATTGCAGATGTGGAAGGGAGGCGATGGGAGCGTGTGTAGCATGAAGGGTTCACGATACAGTGTGTGCAGGTGTAGAGAGATAGGTGTGAAGGGTAGGGAATTAGCTGGATGGAGTTAAGGGAGGTAGAATGATGGTAGGGAGAGTGAAGGACAGGGTATGAGCAACGAGAGGTGAGAAGGGTAGTGGAAGAGCTGAATCCAAGCTCAGGCCAAAGGAGCGAATCTGCTCTAATACTAGATGGAGCAATCGAATCTGGTTGTCCGTTAGTCGAATTTGACTATCATTTTAATAATGAATATGAATAATAATAATATATTGGACGATGAATATTACAATGATGTCTTGGCCTTAAATATGGCTTGGACATTCATGATGAGGAGACACCTTTCATACTAACCTAACTATAAATTATTTAATTATTTTCTTATTTTATATTTGTTACAGTGATAGTTTGGTCTCAGAACATGAATGTTGAGGAGTGTTTCAAGGCCATGCCCTGTGTTTCAAAGAACGATAAAGGTTCCGTAGGAAATTTTTATTTCTGCATGATAATTGGGGTATGGGTACATGACATACGGTCTTATGCCTCAATGAAGATGATAGAAATCCAGGCTCAAGATCAATTCCCCAAACAAAAAAAATGACCTCCTAAGGGGATATGGGCAACATTATGATTTTTTAGGAAAAATGTATGAGTCATAAGGTCATCAAGAAGGTCATGGGAAGAAACCATGGGAAGAAACCTAGGATTAATACCTAAATGATAATTGTGTGCATCCTAATCCAAAAACAATGTCGTGAACCAACACATATGACCTTCCAAGAGAATCCTGGAACCTTTGAGTTAGCATATTAGCACCATTAGTATTTTTGGTGAACTAGGTAATTATCTCAAGATTTGGAGAAAGCTTAAGCAATACAACTCAAGAATTATGCTCAAAACGTAGCTCATATGGCTCAAAATCCTTCAACAAGGCCTCAAAACCACCACACATGACTTATATATAGAATCTTTGTCTTTTAGTGGAAATCCATGCACCATTAGAAGGTTTTTAGAAGAAAGGATGGATTGTGGCACCATGGACATTGTTAGTGAAGGAAACCCAAATGTTTCCACTTAAAATAAGGTTTTAGGCATCCAACTTGAAGAATAATGCCTTAGACCACCACTAATGGTTTCTTGAGAGTATCATCTAACTGTAACTTTGGATGTGGGAACCATAGGGAGGTTTTGAAAACTTGGTATAGGTCATGGTTCCTTGACCATGAATAGTGGATGAAAATTGGGGTGTATGCGCTAAAGGTGGCTTCTAGGGATCAAGAGGCATGAGAAAGGCCTTAAAGAATCAAGCAAGACCTTTCTATTGGACCTATGGCCTCTGAGAAAATCTATTCAAGCTCCATTAGAAGGTTTTTAGTACCAGGATTGGGTCATGGAAGCATAGGCATAGAAGGGGGTAGAAACTAGGCCTTAGGCCCTAAAATAATATTCTAGGAATATAGAACTAATAATGTCACCTTGAACTAGCACACATCATCTATTGAGTGTATCCTTGACCTTTGATGGGGCATATGGGAACCATCATTAGTTTTTGAGTACTAGGTATGGGTGTGAGGGTGTTAACCACGGTTGGTGAAGGAATTTTGGGAATTAGGCTATTATAAATACCACTATAGAGTTAAAGATCCTAGAGTGATTCCTTGAACCACCATAGATGACGTTTTGAGGGGTATTATGGCCTTCAAATGGGTACATGGGTAGCATTCAAACATTTTGAGCATCATGTATGCATGGTATTGGGGTTTTAAACACAGTCAAGGGAGAAAACTTGGGCCTTAGGTCATGTAGGAAGCATCAAATCATGATATAAATCCATGAATGTAACGTTGAAAATGTTAAGTACCAACTCTCTAGTATTCATCTAAAAGTTCTTTGCTTAAGTCTAAGATAAAGAAGTTGCTAGTCTATGAGATGGAACATATGGATATTAATAGGATTTATGCAATCTTTATTTGGTGAGAAAACAACCTTAGAACTTATTAGGGCAATGATAATGAATCCTTCATTTTTCATTTGTTAGCAGAATAAGATCATTTTTCGAGTAAACAATGTAGTTATTACACGTGGAGGAAGCAGTTTCCAGTGGAACATGAGGGTAGGGTTTATCAGAGGAAAAATATCAAAAAATGGGCTATTACATTAGCTTTTCCATTGAACCAACGACTTACAGGAGGAAATATGATAGTTGGAGGAATATATAGTTTTCTTCCCACATAATTGCTAACTGGATTTCCATTTATAATATAGGCATATTTTTTACTGGTTTTGTCAAGAGAAAGCATCATTTTCAATAAAAAAATGTAAGCAGGGAATCCTGCATTGTGTTCCATTAGCTTTTTGTTCAACAATTCACACTATAATAAGTGTTAATGCGTGTCTATCATCGAACACTTGGGTCTTTAGGTTCCTTCCCTTTGTCATTTCTCGTTATCCACAACTAACACAACTTAAAGATGCCATTCAAACCCAATTGAAAGTTAAGGAAATGATTTTATGTACCAACTAATGCACAATATACAAGGGAAGGCGAGAAACTACATGAATGGTTGAATCAACATCCTAAAACTATAGACGTTTCTATCTCAAATTTTACTGAGTAGCTCTTGCATGTAGATGAGAGTCAACAAACATTTTTTGCACTATTCATCTACAACTAACTATATATTCCCCCCGCAACTTACCAGTCTTTGTGAGAATATTCCCCTCATAGTTGAAGGTGGAATATCATCAGGGAACGAGGCTCTCTAATTTTTCTCCTACCTGCATCCACAAGTAACTGGGCCAAGTTAATGGAAAGGAATTCATGGACTACTATGGGTTTTCAACCTTTTTTGAAGATTACCCTAAATTACCACCTTGTGGAGGTGGTTTAATGTATTCAATTAATGATTTGGTTTCATTAATTTGAAGACACCTTGAGGTAGTAGATATTATAGATCAATTTCCTTCAAACGCCAATATTCATGTTTTTTCCCATGCTTTGACAAAGGAGAATGCATTTCAATTTTGTTGAGAATCCACATTAGAGGTTCACAACATCTTGTGGAGAGTCTGCGGTAGATGAAGAAATGATGTCAACATTTCAAGCCATCCTTGTCTGATCTTTAGGACATTAGCAATGCCTGAGAATATCTTCACCCTTTTTCATCAATTAATATAGAACAATCACTTTCTAGAATGGAGCCAACTTTAGAGTTTGAGTTTTTATGGGATCTAGTTTTAGGTTACAAGCTTGATTATAATTTTATTTCATGGTTGATTTAGTTATAGGTTTAGTTCAATTAAGTTAGTCTTTTAAATTTCAATGCTATTATTAATTCTATTAAATTTTCTATTAATCTGATTAAATTTTTAATTCAAAATTTTTAATTAAATTTTATTTGAATTTTATTTAAAACTAATTCTTTACAAATTTTAATTTTAATGTGAATACGATAATTTTGATAAGAATTAGGATTTTGATATTCATTAGATGATTATAATTTAAAAAAATTTAAAATCCAAATTAAAGTTTTTTTTGTGAATTCAAAAGCTAATATATTGAAATAAAATAGTGATACAATTAATAGTACAAAACAAAGAATCTATCCCGCAGATAGGAAAAAAACAAAAAGAAGAGCCCAATCTTCCCAAGAAGGGAAATCAGACCATAACTATTTGAAAGATCCTCCCTCTGAGAGGGAAAATAGATCCTAGAAAGATGTAGCTTATAGAGTTTACAAAATACTTCTAAAAGAGCATAATGATAAAAAAAACTTGGGTATCCAGATTCCCAAAAGCTCTGGAAAAAAGGAGAACGCTTGAAACATAAAAAAGCTGGCCTATAATTTTGTATAGGGCTCCTCAATGCTGGGTGTTCCAAAGCTAGAGCTCAACTGCTTTCCTGGGGGATCGTCCTTGTTTCTCTGGTCGCCATCCTCATTTCCTGAATCATCTTCACCATCAGAGTCGTCGTTGTTGCTCAAAGTGTCATTGTTGCTGGAGGGGTACGCTTGACCGGGGGAGGCTCAAACTTGCTGAAGGTCACTGCGGTATCAGTTTTTCCAGCTATAGTGATGGCCATTCTTCACTCGAGTGGAGGTGGTGAGAGTTCCATATCCATGGGTGCAAAAGGTGGGTTAGCGTGAGGGATGGAAGTTGGGATGGCCGAGGTAACGGAGGGAGCAGGAGGAACAAAAGGATTTGGAATGCCAAAGGCAGCAAGAATGATGGTTGGGACAGGGGCCATGAGTTGAATGGTGGTGGAACACAGGAGGAGGCATACCAGCAAGTTCTTCACCACCCAGTAATTCGTCATGCGCTCAATAGTTCGGTTGGCTGCAAAGAGAGAGTCGGTTAAATTGTCTTCCCAGTCATCAAACATGAGATGAAGAGGGGGAGGAATATCCAGGTCATAGCCCTTCGAGCTAGCTTGAGCATTAAAGTTGATGGCTCACTGGCTGGGGACACCCCAACCTTCAACATCGTGCAGACTATGGGCAGAGAGGCAAGAAGTAGGATGACTGCATGATACAACACCAGGGAAGCGACAAAGGGTCGAGAAGCAGAGGTACGGAGGAGAGCAGGCATGAAAATGAGAATGAATGTCGAGCTACATGTATCCTTAACATGACAACGCATTTCCATATGCACATTAATACTGGTCGTCAGTGAGCTGAAATAGTCGTACCTCCATATAGCTGTAGGGACGATGCATACCTTGGAGGAATTAAGAAGCACAACCATCGATGAGGAAGGTAACCAACACATTGAAAACAGAAGCGTGATGTGAGGGTGGTGACAACGGGGCACAGTTGTGTGCCTCGTCAGCTGATCCCTGAAATCTGGTTGTCGTGGTGTCACCCACATCCAGGGAAAATTCAAATTAAAGTTAAATTAATATTTGTTTATTAATATTAGCTCAAATCTTATTTTAAATCATAATTGTCTTCACATTATCAATTAATTAGGTTAATATAATTACAATTCTGATATTAATATTTATTAGTTAATTGAAGTTTTAAATTTTAATTTAAAATTCAAATTAAAATAATTTTTTTTATTTATTAGTTAATTGAAGTTTTAAACGTTAATTGAACTCTTAATTATTTTTTATTATTAGTAAACTTTAATGTTTATAAGTAATTATAATTTAATATTTATTAGTCAATTAGTTGATTTTAATTTATTTAGTGAGGTTTGGAAGCCACAATCTACTAATGGTCAAGAGGTTTGGAAGCCACAATCTACTAATGGTCAAGAGGTTTGGAATGCATTTCTTTTGCTACAGTGGATCTAATATTTGAAAAAAAAGTGAAAGTTGTTGGATGCTTTTATGCACAGTATATCAGAAGGCTAATGGCTAAAAACACCCAGAGGATATGCATGTCCAACTAGAACTTTAATGTTTGATTTCATTTGGATATCTTCTCCCCTACGAGAAGATGACATTACCTTTATCGATAAGTTGTTGTATGGAAAAACTATGCACGAATAATGATGCTCTTAAAAAGGTGGGAGTGATCACTAAGTTTGGAAAAGGATGTGACATAATTGTTGATCATCATATTCAAATTCCTCAAGGTTTCAAAGCAATAAAAAGGTTGTACAAGTATCTATTGGATTCAAAATGGAAGCCTCTTGAGAGTACAGTGTTCAAAATTCGGATTCCAGGAACGATGGTTGGCATGATGCAATTTATGTGTTATCTAAGATGATGAAAATATTTTCAAATGAAAGTTAAAGATATTGGAAGGTTGGTATGATGACCCATTGCTGCTTAAATTCTTCTCATAAAATTTGGGTGTACACAGACATCCATAAATTGAAGACTATTGCTCATTGTGGCAGGAATGGACAGGAAATTCTAGACATCATATACTGAAATCAAAATGTGGTTTGGTTTCGAAGCATATTGTACAAACCGGTCAAGTTCCTCCTTGGATATAAAGCAATATTATGTACCCGATGGTCTTTGTAAAGTACTAGTATGCACAGATAATGGAGATATTCATCTTTGTAGTAGAGACAAAGAATTTGTACCTGATGACTTACAACTGAATGAATTTTTTAAGGGAGATTCAACAAGATTAAATTTTACTTGGAAGTTGAATCCTTCTAATCCCAAATTACCTTTATATATGTTGTTTTCAATTTATAATAATCTCGAGTTAAAAAATATATCGCAAGTGGTTAGTAGAATCGAGGTTTTTGTTCCAGAGAATATGCATTTGGAAAATCTTACCCTAGTAAAGGGGGTGTTGGGGATGGGATTATACAAATTGCTTATTGCATATCTATAAAATTCTCCCTTCAAAATTCTAGCTAATAAGAGGCACCATCTTCTTAAAGTTCTTATGTATTTCCTAGTCTTGTAGTGAACCGACCACTCATAATGGAATATTCTCTGTTGTTGGTCAGAGAAACTAGTGAGGCACATAATATTCTCTATTGCTATGTCTTGAAAGAAGATATATAATCACACTCTTACAAATACCACTATAAGGCTCAAGGTCCTAGATTGATTCCTTGAACCACCATAAATATTGATGCCACTAGGAGGTTTTCAATGATGCAATTAGGGGGCATGTAGGACCATGAATCGTGCAACATCACACATGAATTTCAAAGGGAATATTTGGCATCTAAGAAAGGATGGAAGTTCCATTATGATGCTTTGAGCATTAAGTATGGGTCTCTAGGGATCCACATAGTCAAGGGAGGAAACACAAGGCAATTCAACTAAAGAAAGATTCTTGGCATCCAGGGCCAAACCTGAGACCTCAAACCACCACACATGACCTCCTAAGGGTATCACTGGCGTATTTGTGGGGATAATGGTTTTAGTTAAATACCAAACACTAGGTCAAGGTATAAAGTATATTCACCTCTAAGTCCTTAATCCCTCACCCCTAATCCTAGTTAACCCCAAACACCTAAAACCCCTAATCCATAAGCTCTAAAGCCCCAAACCCCTAAGCACATATGTAGCAAAGTACTCAAGGATTATGGTTTAATTAAGGGATTAAAGGCCTTTAGGGGGGAGGGGCTTTAG
Organism: Pseudotsuga menziesii; assembly: GCA_001517045.1. Lineage (NCBI taxonomy): Eukaryota > Viridiplantae > Streptophyta > Pinopsida > Pinales > Pinaceae > Pseudotsuga > Pseudotsuga menziesii. Next base: position 285,622 of record LPNX011066326.1, on the reverse strand, counting down.
GAGGTAATTGATAAATATGAAATTATTGAGCAATAAATGTGCCAAACATTACCCACCAATAATTCAACATTTAGCATAGGCACGTATGTGATACTGACGTGTATGCACCCCTATCAAATATGGAAATTTATAAATTGTCTGATCTCTTCTCCTGATTTTTTTTTTCGCTTAGTTTGCACAATCTGTATTTGCAACAAACACAACTCAAAAAATCTTTTGCAATTTGAATTAACTTCACACAATTCTTGGAGTTTATTTGGAAATTTGGATTGAATACACACACCTATTGGACTCTAATAAGCTCTTTGTATTGAATTCTCATGCCGCTTGGACACATTTGAACTCTGCTTAGATCTAGTGGACACATCAAAATATCATTCTACATTGCAAGCAAGGAGAAATCCTAGAGGTATGGTGACATTTTTTACTCATGAAATGTATTTTAGAATTCATTCACTCTGTTTGGATTGTTTGAATTGTAGTTCTTCCTCATGGATTTTATGAATTGTTTTTAGTCTTCTTAATCTTCATCATAGACAACAAAAAACATATTAACAAGTAAAAACAACAACATGCACCAAACAATGCTTTCAACCTTTCATAAAGATAACCAAGAAAACTTACTTGCATCATCACCGATAACCTTGCATAATCATATAACTCCATCCATTACACAAACATGTTCTTAATTTCTCATTATTTCACTATAACAACTCACACAAACACCAAAATGATACAATTCTTAATCTTTAGGGGGGATTTTCCCTCATTGAAAACATGAAACTTTAATGAAACATGATTTTTCCCTCATCCCTCTATAATGACATCTATGAAACTATCACCAAGATCATTACCCAAAAGAGTAAACCTATCATGATTCAAATCACTTCTTAGGAACACGAAATAAGTGGAAAATTCCATAAAACATATGGATTCTAGGAAATATCTTGGTTGTAATGAATTAACTTCATAATTCTTCCAATAATTGGCATATGATTGGTAGAGAGGTGTGGTGAGTGGTTAAGTATTCATTCCCTTCCTCCTCATACTTTGGAGGGAGGCCTAGGTTGAACCAATAGTAGTGCCAAAGAATACGATCTATTGGAAATCATATATTCTCAATCTCTCATCACCAATCTCCTTGTCTTTCAAAAGGGTTCTTGTCCCTCCATGTATATAGGGACTCGGTAGGTAGACAATGCAAACAAAAAAGGCTATCAGGAGGTGCTATCTTGGAGAAAAAACTTGATACTCGTAATTTTCTCAATCTTTTAACCCAAAGAAGGCTTATGCATTTTATTTTACCAACCCCATGGGAAAGATTCATTAGTGTTAATTTATCAATATGCATTGTTCTTTTTGTATGATCTCTCAGTCAAATGCCATTTATTCGCTTAATAATCAACCGGACCAAGGCCACTAAGTGCATAAATTTGAAAATAAATGCCATGTTAACTAGTATAATAACCCAGCTACTATAATGCCAACTTTAAATGGTAAAATTACCAACCACAGTGCTAGGCTCTTGTTGGATAATTCACCAGTAAAATTCCATGTTCACTATTTTACAGTTACTAGGTACAATGCTATTTTCTTAAATGGTCATATCTCAACGGCTCTAGTCATCATCTCAAAGATAAAATTTTGATCAATTGGTAAGAATTTAAAATAATACCCCTTTATTACATAAAGATACTATTGAACATATTAAGTAAAAAGCAAAAAAGACACCCTATAAGGCCAGCATAATGCATAAATTGACCAGGTATAAGGCCGGGTTAATGCATATAAATTTATCTTTATTATTAAGCTTCATAAGGTAAATATTCCAAACATACTACAGGTTCTTTAAGGGAAATATTAAATGCAAAGACTGCTTGTAAAACTACAATCGCTTCTTTTGTTCCTCGTACTCAGTGTATTTTCCTCCCTTTCTTTTTGAAAGGGTTGAGATTGGATATAGCCTAACGGGTTCAAGGTTAGTTACTATAAGCTCTAAATTGGTGCCACATTATAAGGAACCCATAAAGTGGGACCATTATCAACAAGCCATAGCTTCTACTTCTATATGCTTTCTCTTTTATATTCAAATAACAGTATATTCAAATAACAGTCTGTGTCTGTCACCACCCACTGGTTAACTTGTTTCCAACGCTTATTACTTTGGATCCTTACGTGGTTGACCTTTAGGGGGCATAACTATGATTGATATGGATTCCATTTCACTTCTTGACGCAGAACATAAATAAATACAAAATATTTATGTGGCACTTTGGTGAGGCCATCCTTAACAAACATGTACGTTTGGTCTATCCAATGGACCAACAACGAAGTCAATGGTTGACTTTGTTGTTGGTCCGTTGGATGGGCCAAACGTACATGTTTTTTAAGCTCAGGCCTTTGGTACATTGAGTTTTTGGTGCACCCATGGGACTATACAAGTTATTTTTTACACTGCCCAGATTCCATGTGCCAAGTGCAAAGCTACCAAAATATTGTCGATTGTTTCAATATGCCGTGAAAACATCAACCGAGGTCCTAGATGCTACCTTAGATTCTGGTAATGTTGTTGTTAATTAGGGAATTCCTAATAGATTTTAAATATGCTCATATACCCGAATCTGTGTGCCATCTTCATACCTTAAACCTCATCAATATTTTAATCTATTAGCTAACAAAACCCCACTACATTAGATGATGTTTCCAATCGTATCAACTAAATTCATATCTTATTCTTCAAATGCTGCTTGTATGAGTCTTTAGGCCTGTGTGTATTGGTGCTTAAACCATAAATATTAGCTGCTTAAAAAATTCACCTCAATACTTCAAAAGATTGTGGTTTAGTTAAAATAATCTCTTATTTGTTATTTATTTTTTAGGAGTGATAAAGTTGTTTTTGTTAAAGAACAACTTGAAGATTGGAAACATCCATAATAGTAAAAGAAAGTCTAGAAGGAAGGAGCTACACCCTAAAAAGGACCATGAGATTAGAGAAAAGGCTAGGTTGTCAATATAAAAACATAGACATAAACCTGACATTTCCTTAGATGCTTCCACAATGCATGAAACAATGAACTCTAGTTCATCACGAGAGGTAATGCGCATGCGGGCAATGGAGCCTACTCAAAATCCAACTTGAACCTCCAACATATAATCCAACAGCAAGCAATGATGAAGTGGTTGAAGAAAATCAAATCTTGATTGATGCTAAGCATGTGGAGATAGATGTTGAAAAAGTTTTTAATTGGAAGCCTCACCAAGAAGACGACATACAAGTCAAACACACTCCCTTTTAGGAGAAACCCGTGAACAAAGTTCCACAACAAACTAGTGATGGGACTTGTACTTCCTATCCAACTCCCTTACCTTGACTATAAAGTGCACGAAGAAGAACTCCTAGATGTATTCATGTGGATGAAAGCTCCTTAGCAAGCCTTGAAGGTACGTTTCCTAAACAAACCATTGATTACATTGTAGCAAGATCAACAAAGACTTTTTTGAATCCAAAATCGATGCAAAAAAATGTCAATTGTCACTGCCTTTGTTAAAATCACATTTTCTAGCTCATGTGAGGAGAATTTTAGGCATAAAGGTACTTATAAGTTCATATGCCAATAGTCATGTTGTTAGAAATCTACAGTTTGCATTTAATTTGATTGGAAATACTTCTTGTATAAAGGATCTTAATGTGTCCCGTTGTGTATTGTCATAATCAATTGTAGACAATTCCATAAGGAAACATCTTTTGTTATCACACACATGTAAGATCTTTCAATTAGATAGAAAGACCCTTCAAAAGTATTATATTATTAGATAAAAACTTGAGACCCCATGTCAATGAAGTGGATCCCACACGGTGGGGGAAGGTGGTTTTCACCCAGCCCACCAGGGAACAAATCCCACCGAGACATGGCCCGCTGTGATAAGGCTCAAAGGGTAGGCGCCCCCTGGATAGACTACCACCTCTTGTCGGGATTGGAGTCGGGACGTCTCGGCCCTTGCTGAGTCACAAGTTTCTGGTATATCCTGACTTGCGGGCTGTCGGTTTATACCACAGGGGTTATAGTGGCAGCAGCGGATTTGATCCTGGGCCTGGCCCAGACAAGTTTGACAAGTTACCGATTCCCCTACCTAAAAAAAAAAAAAACTTGAGACCCCATGCTAAAAGGATTGTTGGGCCTTTTTTGGTAGTTTACCTTGTTCATACATGAAGCTAATTGATGTTGTTAAAGAACTAGTACAAAATTTTTGGCATGACAATACTAGACCTTCATCAAATAAAAGTTACGTGCTAAAGCTGAGAAAATGTGTTAAGGAATGTGAACCCCATGTGAAGCACTTCCTTGACATGACAAAAACAAAAATTTATGAGAGATTCAATAATGAGCACACACAATTGAACTTGGGCCAAAGGTCCTTTTAAAAATCCAAACCCTGGTACGTTAGAATTTGCACTGATCGCAACACATGTTGTTGTAGATACCATGTAGAATTTGAATATTATTATGATACATATAGAAATATACTTTGTGATTTTTATTCATCCAAATATTTTATCCATAGCATCATGTGTCCAAGACTTGAAGGACAAAATATTATAAATGATCATGTTTATATGGGACATGTGATAGTTGTAGTGGATTTTCATTGTTGAGTCACTGCATCCATGAAACCGAGGAGCACAAATTTGGGAGGATGATAGTAGAAAAGTATAACTTCAAGTACATAACATATCAAGTTGATAGTGTGAAGGAAAGTAAAAAAATTGCATTGGTGAAGTCACACATAATTTAAGTTTACATACATTCATATTGCACGTGTTAAATTTATACATAAATGTAGATTTTAAAGTTCACATTGCAATAATTCCCTTGGTTTTGTGGCATCTGGTACACATATGTGATTTTATGAAGGACTTATACCAAAATTCTGAGTAGTATGTTCAACATGCTCATGTTGCGCGATGACAGGATGAACAATACAAAAAATGTAGGGATACCTTTCCCAATGGATCCATACTGTCGGTTGTGGATTTTACTGAAAACACAGCCACATAATGGGATTCAATATCGATATTTCCATTCATACTAAGTTATATTAGTGTACGATAACACATATAGGCTTGGTCCAGAGATAAATAATGATGAGAGGATAATATTGAAAGAGACTAACGTCTACATCAGTGATGGCAGGTGCCATGACCTACATCATGTGCAACATTGCTTTAGAATTTTCTATGATTAATTGAAGGATAGAGATATAAATATGGATCATCATTGGATATATGGTCAGATGGTTGTTCGGGGCAGTTAAAAAATGCTCATGTATTCCAATGGTTGAGTATTTTGCACAAAACATACAATGTGTTGCATATTTATAATTACTTTGATACTGGTCATAGGAAAGGAAAGCACGATGGGGTTGGTGTGTGCATCAAAACCACACTATGAAGGGAGGAGATGAGGTTTACAACAAACCCTTATATTTGATATGCAATAATATAGTCCAGTGGTGCTTTGGAGTAATTGTTGGCCCTAGGAAAAGATAGGAAGAATTCAGTTATAATTCTACTCAGAATGAGAAGGGTCTAGTTGTGCGACAGAGGATGTTGTGACAGAGGAAGAGATAAGGAAGAGATCAGATAGAAGAAGTAATGGTAGAAGGAAAGTTGTGATAGAATCAACCACAAGGTAATAATTCCATGACAAAAGGGAAGATTCAACGAGATCAGCCTTGACGAAAGGAACCATGATAGAAGGCATGCAGCGGTTGAAAATGATAGCTTGAGATATTGTGGGTAAGAAATCAGCTGGAGTCACACGTTCTTTAGGGATAAAGCATATTTGTAATTCAGACTGATAGTGCCTACTGATAGTTGAAACATAAATGTATGAGAATAGGAATGACATCCCGTCAGCTAACAGAATGAAGCCGAATGATTACGACATGTAAGACTCTATAAAAGGAAGAACCCAAGATGTGTGCAGGTTACTACCCCGTCATTCGGTTGGTTACTTCTTGGTTAGTCGGTTGGTTGCTTACTTCCTAGTTGGTCTGTGTCTGTTTGTAGAGTCGAAGAGTCATAGGGCTATAGAAAAGAGTGAGTCTAGGATGTGTGCAGATCGACAATAAAGTGAACACTACAAGATTTGAACCCGAAATTCGATGACAGAATCTGACGTCATCCGACATTTCGCACGGATGTGTCAGACAAAAATCAATCTACAGAATGTTGACAACCAAATATTTCTATTGTCGTCGATTATCCGACACTTTGGAGTTGGAATTTCGACTCTTGTACCAGCGGTTATCCGACACTTCCGTGCCAGATAGGTGTCGGATTTCCGACTCGTGTAGTGGCGGTTATTCGACACTTACCTGTCGGATCTTCGACATCTATGAACCAAACACAAGTTGGATATCCGACCCATAAGAGTCGAATATCTGACGGTCCGTATATATATATATATATTTTATAAGGTTTACATGATTTTAAATTTTATGGTCCCATACTTTCAATGGTAACTATGTTCAAGGCGTCGAATATCCAATGCATGGCCATTATAAATATAAATTGTTTTAAACATTTCGACATGTTTGCTGTGGAAGCAACGGACGATTGCAAAAATTATTTGTTCCTCGACGGACATTTTCAAGAATAGTTTTATTCTTCAACGGGCGATTGTGGGAATTTTTTTTTCATCAATAGACAGTTTGCCGAGAATTTTTTATTCTTCAACTTCTCTTCGTTTGAGAAAACCTTGATGCGTGGAACTTGATTTTTTAAGACAACCGGTTATATTCATTAACGAAGTTTATGACAAAATGTCAAATAGATTATATATTTCGGATCCAAACGAAGACAACCGACAATTGCTTGCTAGACTATGGGATGTAGCGAAACGAAGGGGTGATGGCAAATGTTATTGTCTGTGTACTCAATGCAGGGGATTTAAGAGGAGAAGAATATTGATCTCAACAGCCACAAAACATTGCAGGGAACATGGACACGCTGAGGGGGGGAACGAATATTGTCCATTTGTAGGTTTAGCATTATAAACATTATTATATTCGTTTTTTTTGTTGTAATTGTATGTAATTTTTTTTCATATATTAATGTATATCTATTGATGTTTCCATGTATTTATATTAAAGGAAAGACCCCTATAGCATGTTTTCCAGAGGAAGTGCTTTCAGAACAAGTTCATGATTAGGATCATGGAGCGTGTATGTTTAATGGAGAACAAGTGAATGATCATATTGAACAAGATGATCATGCCAATGATGTAATTGAAGATGATGGTACAAATACATTGATCCATGATTGATTTAACGTTAGAATGGATGACGATGATGTTGATAATGAAAATGATGATGACTTTGATGATGTTCATGATATACCTCTTCTCGATAAGGCATATGAACCCCTTTATGAAGGCTCCAAAACAAATCTTCTTTCTACCATATTGTTGATAATGAACTTGAAGGTTATGAATGGTATTTCAAACATTGCAATCACACGTATGCTAAGGTATCTAAAATAATCCTTAACATATATAGGATCGTGATAAAGTTTATTTTCATTCCTTTAATAATTGTATTGTTAACTCATTATTGATCATCGTACAGATGAAGCGTGTTTCATTAATATTATTTATTTATTACATTAACAATTTTTTTTTTTGTAGCTTGATAGCTGATTTTTTGTTACCACCATCAAATATTTTACCTCGCACATTTCGAGATTTATCTTCCATCATGAAAGAGATTGGAATGCATTATGAAGCAATTCATGCATGCCCCGATGACCATGTTATATATTATAATCAGCATGAATTTGCAACAGAATGTCTGGAATGTCATGTAAGTAGATATCGTACAGATAAAGTAACAAAAAAGGTGCCTCAGAAGGTTCTTCGTTATATTCCCATCATTCCATGTTTGCAACGACTGTTCAGGTGCAAAGACATAGCGCAATTTATGGATTACCATGCCAGGAATAGAAGTCAAGATGATGTTATCCGAATGCCTGCAGATGGTACTGCTTTTAGAGATATTGAGGAAAAGTGGCCTCACTTTAAAGAAGAACCACGTCATCTTAGGATTTCTTTGGCAACAGATGGTGTTAATCCATTTGCACAGATGAAATCCATTTAAATGGTGTGGCCTATATTTGTTATCAACAATAACATTCCTCCATGGTTGTCAATAAAGAGGGAGCACATAATGTTGTCAATGATTATTCCAGGTTTTATTGACGAAAACTATTTTATTTATAATGTAGTTGTGGCATCTCATTTGTCGTAATATGTATCTTAATTTCATATATATATATATATCTATTATTTTACTCTTCTGCATGGTTTATATATCTTAATGGTTCTCATAATGATATATTTTATATGTTCTTCAAATTATGAATCAGGTAAGTTCCAAGTCAAAGATATGAATGTACACATCGAAACTCTTATAGATGAGCTACTGAAGTTATGGAATGGCATAACTATGTATGATGTATCTAGACCAATACGACAAAGGCAATTTCAATTCCATGCAATGGTTGTATGGACAATACATGATGCCCCTGGGTTAACTTCATTTTGTGGTTTGTAATTTTAAGTTCCACTTTAATTGCATTTAATGATATGGAGTAGTTAGAATATTTTATAAATGATTATATTTGACATAGATATTCCATATGTAAATATTGTAGGTCTTCAGACAAAGGGTAAATTTGGATGTCCAGTTTGTGGTCCTAAGATAAAATCTCGACGTTCAAAAAGCTTAAGAAAGGAGGTGTTTGATGAGTATAGGCATTTCTTCTCTAAGAATCACAAGTATAGAACAACTGAAAGAAATATTTTCAATGGGAAGCAGGGGATTGCATTAAAACCACAGACAATGACACCTCACCTTTGGAAGATGCAATATAATAGAAATCGTCATCATGGTACGCATGGATAATCGTATATGAATTTTTATGTAGTTTAATTTTTATTGTGAGTTGTTTGTTGTAGTGGCCATATTTGATTTATGATGTAATTTATTAATTATAAAATAATATTCATGATGTCCATTGTGATCATGAAGGCATTAATGGTCTTCCACGAGAAATGAAAAGTTATCCTATTCAGTTCAGCAGGTTTCCCTACTATGAGCACCTACAAAAATTTGCTCATTTGTTTGATACAATGCATATTGGAGAGAATGTTACTGAAACCTTATGGTGACTACTAGAGCTAAGGAGGGAGAAAGATAAAGTTGTGAAAGTGTGCAAAGACATTCAAGAAAGAAACCATGCAATGAAAGACGTCATCCAATTTCATACCAATGGAGAACAAGTTAATATAAACTCAATTCCATGGATGTTTACGGAGCAACAAAGCAATGTTGTCAAAGAAGTAATGAGGAAAATTAAATTTCCCACTGGTTTTTGTGCAAAATTGAAGAATATCATAACTAAAAAAGGTGATTTTGCGGGGGTCAAAACACATGATTGGCATGTCCATATAAATTTTTCTTGTTTGTATACTCTTTTTTTAATAAATGGCGTGGTTTTAATATTGATACAATATGTTCTACCTCTCTCTCTCCCAAACAACTTTGACAACAATGTCAAACAAGTTATATATAATCTTGGTAAATACATGAGGTAACTAGCGATTACTTGCATGTGCTTAGTGTTTCTTTAATTATCCGTATAATAATTTATATTTGTTTTTTTTGTGCACTATTTCAACATATATTGTAATTTAATGTTTGTTTTTGTTAAATATCGTTATTGGTTTGCATCACTTGTAGATGATTGACATCTCAAGAAATCTATAAAGAAGATATAAAGGACTGGAGGAGAGAAATTCCTCGTCTCATGTGTGAAATGCAGAAGCATCTACCATCGGCATTTTTCAATGCACAGAAACACTACCTCATACACCAAGTTGAGGAGATTGAGTTGTGTGGACCTGTGCACTCAAGGTCCATGTGGATGATTGAGAGGCACTTGAAATTTATGAAGGGTTTGGTGATACAACTAGCACATCAGGAGGGTTCTATAATGGAAGGATATATGGTATACCAAAACATGTTGTATGTTAGTGAATATCTTCCTATTTTAGCGTCAAAGCTCAATTTACGTCGCATTTGTGATCTGGACTCCAATAACAAATTTGAAGGGGAAAGGTATATTGAGGAAGCTAAAAGGTAATTATTAGCTACTCGATTTTTATTATATCCTTCATATTCTAATTGTATTTTCTAGTCATAATTGCTTCAATTAAGAGCATATATGTCTTTGTTCAGGAGATTTACACTTTTCTTTGATTTTAATGGTTATTGTCATTATACAGTTGGTCGAGAATGGGATGTAATTCATTTATACATCGCAAACAATCTTGACTGGATGAAGGTATGGATTGAACGATGCACACAATCGGGTCATGGAATATCATGGGAAGGTGTGGCTTCATTGGTAAAAGAAGCACAACGCAATGGAGATAACAATCTAACAGAAAGGGAAATCTATTTGGCATATGGTGTAAAAGATAAAATGGAAAGTATATAATTAATCAAATATCCCCCTAAATCTTTTATTTTGTTTGATACTTATTGACGTACATGTTCTTTTTTTCCATGTATTGTTGCATAAGGACTGATTGGTTGTGTAATTTTTTCATGTATTGCTTATTGCAGGTAAAACACCATAAGGCTATGGTCTGCAATGGAGGTAGATATTGGATCAAAAAACTGGATGAAACAAAGAAAACATCAGATTCTGGGGTTTCGGCTATCTTTGAGGTTACCAATTTTTCATCTAGAACTGATAGACATCCAGAAGTCTTAAAAAATTGATACTATGGGTATTTGGAAGATATTATATAGTGTGAATTTAAATCCTTTAAGGTAGTTCTATTCGTTTTCAAATGGTACAGGTTACGATTGAATCAACGTGATCCTGATAGAACTATTATTGAACATGATAATGGATTTACCATGGTAAACACAAGGTTGTTTCTTCCAGGAACAGAGCCCTATGTTCTTCCAAGCCAATGTGAACAAGTATTTTACTCAGAGGTTCCAGGTAAAACGGGTTGGTCGTTTGTTGTGAGACATGATCCAAGGGGAAGGCCGGTAAAGTATAACCTAGATGATGGCAATGAAGAGGGTTCTCTGGAAGAATAATATGATGAGGAAGAGCATGATCAAATTGAGTTAGCTGACGATGATGATACAATAGAAGATGTCCAAGGAATAGTTGAATCAAATAATGTAGCAGACAATGCCGTTGAAGATAATTTCGACGATGACACAATGAGCGTAACTGATGATGATATGGACAATCCTTACAATGTTGACACAGATGATGATACAAATGGCACATCATCTTCATCATCATCATCATCATAATCATGATCATCATCATAATCATAATCATCATCTTCATCAGCATCATAATCATTGTCATCATCATCATTGTCATCGTCGACATCATTATTGTCATCATCATCATCATTGTCATCATCTTCATCATCATCATAATCATTGTCATTGTCTTCATCATCATCATTGTCATCGTCGACATCATCATTGTCATCATCATTGTCATTGTCTTCATCATCACCACCATCATCATCTTCATCATCATCGTCATCATCATCATTGTTGTCACAATCAACATCATCATTTTCATCGTCAACATCAACATCATAATCTTCATCATCATTGTCATCATCATCATCATCATCGTCGTCATCATCATCATCATCGTCGTCATTTTCATCATCGTCCTCATGATGATGATAATCATCATCATCATCATCGTCATCACAATCATTATCATCATCATCATTGTCATTGTCGTCATCATCATCATCATCAACAACAACATCATCAACATCATCATCAACAACATCGTCATCATTGTCATCATCGACATGAACATCATAATCATAATCATCATCATCAACATCATCAACATCATCAACAACATCATCATCATCATCACCACCATGCTCACAAGCTCACGTGCTCAACTTTTCAATCATCCTTCAAAGATATATTTTCATTTATCCAAGATAGGGATGTGTCGTTATGTAGATGGTTCTTCCCTTATTAATGTGAAGGTTCTTTATTCAACTTAGGATATAATAAAAATATCCTAATAATATTATCGCAATTTATATAATATAAAATAACATATAATAAAAATAAAATACATATAATATAAAATAATATATAATAAAAATAAAAAACATATAATATATAATGTTTTTTGTGACAAGAGTTTTTGGGTGACAAGGGTTTTTTGTGCACGCTGTGATGTTTGCTCCTTTATGGGACAAGCTTGAATGCAGACAGACCCTTCCTCATTTAGTGGGTTATTTACGGATTCAATTTACAAACCTTCTTACCTTACAAATGAGAAACTTGTTGTTTGGGTCATGAACTTAGAATAGGGCTTCGCGCCTCACCCCCTCTCGTATCTGTGAGTCGCTATTATAGTGATCATTCATTTTGTAGTGCATCTATAGACGTAATTACACAATTTCTCTAGTTTTGCACAGACAAGCTCGATAAATATTGTAAATACTATATGATAGTGTTAAGGACTGCTCATACCATAAGGTTGGGAGACTATGGTATAAATACCATGTCCTAAGTACTAAGTTTGTGCTGATATTTAAAGGGTGGCGAAACCATAGGATAGAGGGTTTAACATATGACTTGGTTGGTATATGGTATAATGTTGATTCCATAAACTATGGTGAGGGTTTGTGCATGCATTAATGGTCACCAACTAAGGGTTTGTGCATGCGTTAATGGTCACCAGCTGCTTGTGCAATATGGTTTTTGGCATTTTGGTTTAGTGTGGACTCTACGCATTTGGAGAAGGGAGATGACCCCATCGATTTGCAGGTAAGATAGATCGACTATGTGTAAAAATGCATTGCTTCGTTGTATTCTCCATGGCATGGTCATGCTTTTCATGCCATCGTTGGTTTGTCTGCAGGTGAACGCAAAGGCGCTCCGGGGTTTGCACAGGATACACTATCGATTTTGGATTTCTTCTTCACGGCCATGGTAAGCATGCTAGCAAGATTTACTTGCCTCCTCTCGTTCTGGGCATTTATGAGTTGGAAAACTTTACTGGGTTGGGGTTTCATGTGGCACTTGTTGACTCTGACTTCACGGTTTATAATGTAGCTTGCTCTGGTTTTTAATGGACTCTTGTTGGGAGTTTTGGCGTCTTTGGGCCGTGGCTGCACCATTACTTGTAATGGTGCCATAGCTCACAAATTTTCCATTTAACATTTTTAATAGTTTGACTATTGTAAAAGAGGCTTCGTGCCTCACTATGTAAATACATTGCGCGTTGGCTTTTATGTAAGGACTGCAATGTGATTTGGTATATACGATTTCATTCGACGTTTATAAAAGATTATATTGTGTAAATATTTGGGAATGTGTAGTAGATTTAATGCTGCGTTTTGAATTGCTGACTAATTGGGTTCGATTCGTGGCTTTCATCCTGTGGGATTTACTTTGTGCATTAATAATGGTTTGGGTTTGGGAGTATGCATGACACTCTGATTTTATTGTTTGTAAATTAAGTCAGGAAATATTTTAGAGCTTGGAGCGTTATGCCATGGGCTACACCATTGTAGTAATGGTGCCGCAGCCCATTGGCTTGCCATCACATGCCCTGTGTTGGCGTTAAAATGGAGACTGTGTTTTTAGACAGAGTATAGCAATTTTAGATTTGCATTAGCTCAATGTGGGTGCACAGAGGTTAAAACATCCACTCTACAGGAGGTTACTCATTGAGGCATCATTTGAAGCATGCTTACACTATTTTATACACCAGTGATATTACATGCTTGAAGGTTACTCATTGAGCTGGTCCATTTCATGAGAGATATTACATGCTTGAAGGTTACTCATTGAGCTGGTCCATTTCATGAGAGATATTACATGCTTGGCAGGTGATGTAGGAACCAACTACCATAACTCTATGTAGACCTTATTTTTACAAAAACCCTGTTCAGAAAGTGAATTTTAGGCAAACCCTTAGTTTCTCTCTTCCCTCTCTGTCCTTCTTGAGCTACCCAAGCTTCTGCAAGCTGCCTCACCTCAAAATGAGCTAACAAAAAGATCCTTGAGCTAACCTAAGCTACCTAACTAAATGATTTGGATCTGCATTAAATAAACCTCAAGTTCTATTCTAATTCTGTTTACATATCCTATAACTAAGGAATAGAGTCCTTAATAAACTCAATTGACTCCTACAAGTCATCAGTGACTCTCTAACAAACTAACAACTCTTATACAAACATTTATAAGTGGAAAGGACAAGTGTCCTCTTCTAGATTATTCAATTTTTAATCAAGATAAAAGAATTTACAAGTGTTGAGACCCTAGGTCTCTCAATTCATATGAATTTAATCAAGCCATGGATGAATTCATTTCCATGAGCCTATGGTCCCGCATCACAAAGCAAGTTGTGTTTTACTTCAAATAGTGTTATGATGTATAGGAATCCTACAAACCTAATTGACTCGACAATGAAGTAGGTTTAGAGTCTAGATGTTTATATTTCTAGGTTAATTTGTTTTTTGAATTGAAGTATCATGTGTGTGGCCTATGCATTCCCACATTCACTTGGTCAATTTAGTATGGATTGGGATGAATTGACCATTTTGTTACTGATCCATTTAGTCATACCCTGATTTTCCTGGTTCGGTACCAAACTTGTCCCTCCAATCGTTTCAAAGGCCGAGTTAGCTCAGTTGGGGGTCAACTTGGTTGACTCAGCCACCTCAGTAGAAAAACACTTGATTAAATCTGCAACTATTATTGTTGAAAAGGGGTTAGGTCAGTAAAAGGAAAAGGCAATGTTAGGAAAAGGAAATGCAAGCAATAATAAGTGAGAATGGAGAATTGTATGTAACTAAAAGAGGGGCATACATAAGATTTCTTAGGGCATACATAAATTTTTGCATTTAGTATCATAAATTATGGGAAAGATCAGAAAAACATCCCTACACAAATATTAACCGATAAGTATGGTTTTGGTGTTTCATTTGGAGAATAAAATCCTATAACAATAGTTGTTATCATGAATCTTAAAGGGTCCTAGATGAGATTTGTGCACTTTTAGGAAGTTCAACTTTCAAGCAAAAGAAGCTAATAAAAATATCCTAATACTATTATGGCAATTTATATAATATAAAATAACATATAATAAAAATAAAATACATATAATATAAAATAATAATAAAATACATATAATATATAATAATATATAATAAAAAATGACAAGTGTATTTGGACATTGTCGCGACTCGTTTTGTTTTGGACAATTTAGTTCAATTTGGAGGTTTTTGTGAATTTGGGAGTAGGTTCGGTAGACATGGCATACAAATCTATTGACCCGTGATAGCAAGAGCTCAACATCTTCTCCTCACCAGAAATTACCGGTATACCGTCCCCGGACACAGTGTAGAACACGCTGGAAAATTACACAGCTGGAACCGAGAGTAGGGTTCCGGTTTCTCCGCCAGATGAAGAGCTACTAGGCGTGTTCGCAGCACAACCATTAAACCCGACCTTAGAAGGAGGCCCGTACTCATTATTCCACTCCAGCCAACCTCCGAGTTTGACTAAATAAACTATTTTGATAATTGTACCTACATCTTCTTTGATGGGGCTTCAACCAATCAAATTGGAGGTATAGGTGTTCATCTTTTGATCACCCAGGACCACTATTTTTGCTTCAAATTGGGTGTTGGTATGAGTACAAACACCAGATTTGAACTACTTGCTTTATGGAATCTCCTTTATTGTGATAAATCCATGGTCCTTCCCACTCTGCACATTCATGGTGACTCCATAGCCATCATTAATTGGTTCAATAGAAGATCATAACTAACTTTACTTGCAATTGATGGTTGGTGTCAACATATCCGTGGTATGGAACCTTACTTCATCCAGCTAAAAGCAGTTCACATATTTAGAGAACACAATACTAAGGCTAATAGTTTATCCAAAGAAGCATTAACCTTGGCCTCAGGCCATTTTCAGTTTACTGAATTCACTGATGGTGAATGTACTGGTTAGGGCACTTTTTTAGCTTTTCTAGCCCTTAGCACTTGAGTCTTTTATGTGTTGTTGCTATTAACATCCTTTGGATGATTGAGGTGGATGATCCCCTCATATTACTGATCTCTCTTATATATTGCTTCTTTGGATTAGCTACTTCAGTATTAGACTTGAATTCTCAGTCTGTTGAAGGTTAGTGATGTGGATGTAGTCAAGATTCCTAGATTAGAGGTGTTACCTTTGAATGTTTGTCAAGTATTCCTGTGAAGATGATCAATTATATTCCTTAGGGTTGCCTTAGGGTTGAAAATTAGTATGGGAAAACAAGTTAGTGTTGCCTTAGGGTTGAAAATTAATATGCGAAAACAAGCATCATCAAGACATGATAAAAGGAATAAATCATCAAATATTATAGACTGATATAAATGTATTTAACGTGCCAACTAGCCAGATCTGGAAATGTCCACTCTTCACCACCACTGGGAAATATGCCTTTGAAGTGCTGGCTTATGCACTTCAAAGTAGCACAGAGGTTAAAAAATCCACTCTAAAACTAAAATCATCTACAACATCACAAAATCATTCATGGGAAAACTAAAAACCACTTAAAGGAGATATGTTATTTGAAGTAGATAGTCCATTAAAGGAGAACCTCCAGGTTCTGTATAGACATATATTGGCATAATTTGCAGTGTTATATCTGATGCATATGCATAACATATCGTATTAATATTGAAAACGTTGAAAGGCTAAATTGATGGATTAGGGTCCCGCAGCTACAAAAGGAGCTGCTATTTTGACGGACAGACAGTTTTAGCAGAGATATAAGAGATAGAGCTATGACACTGTAGCAGGTTTCTAGCTACAGATCAGAGCCGAAAACCATTACTATGGAGACAGAGAATTCAAGTAAGACGACGGTATGTGAGCGGCCGATAAGAGAGAGCTCACCCACTGCATTGAAGGCGGCGGGGGAGACAAGAGGGTTCAACTACCCTCATAAAGGAAGCAGCGCCGGTACCCATGGTCAGCGCTGGGAAGCATGGAAGACTGCAGGAAGCTGTGGTAAAGAGAAGCGGTGCATAGTACCCATGATCAGCGCCGGGAAGCATGGAAGACTGCAGAGAGCTGCGGTGTGATGGAAAGCGGCTACCCCAAGTACACATATGTCGTCTGTCACTAATTAGGGTTTTTTGGGTTTACTGTTGGGACAGGCCCACAGTGTTGTAATGGTGAGACCTTCGGGCCGCCTATATAAGCTTGTATTTTGTATTGTAAAGGGTTAGACAATAGGTTGATTGGTTGGTTCAATAGTTGGCTTGGTAGGCATTTTAGGCACACTTAAGCATCTTACGCCATCCATCTAGTCAAGCTAGTCAGGCCATTTTGTAAATATCCAGACACTTAGCCCGTCTGAGAGTCATTGAGCTTGTATGTAACAATCCGCAAGGATTGACAGAGAGAGGGAAGAGTATATTGTAAGAGAGAAAATATATAGATAGAGAGAGAGAAGAGATCTAGGAGAGAAGGGATCTAGGTTGTGTGCGGAGTTACCCAGAAGATCTCTAGCTGCATATGCGGTGCAGCCGAACTGTGTTTGCTTCCCTCAAGTTATAATAAAGAAACCCAGTTTGGTGGACGTAGCTCCCATCCTGGGGGTGAACCACGTAAAACCTGCATGTTATATGATGAATGCATGTGATCGTATTTACTTACTGTTATCTGTTATTTTGCGCATGAACTATGTTCCAGTAAATGTATGTATGTATTATTCAGTTCACAGCAATATAAAAGGATAGAAATAAGTAAAGTCCTTTGATATTTTGTATAAGGGTTCTTTCCTGCTTCGCTCGAGACAGTATTAGTTGCAGTGTTAAACAACCTTGTATGTTAGGTTTTGCAAGTCGACATGAATAAATGCTAAGTGCACTAAGCCAAGGGGTCAGAATATCGCAAGGAGGCGATATCGCACCAGCAGAGGAGCTGTGGTGCACAATACCACGGTGAGGGACTTAGTGTTGGGGAGGAGTTGCGTGTCGCACAGTGTGCGACGATGCGATAGGGCTGGAGTCATCGTGAGTAAGTGGAGGTTGGGCGATGGGGAAAGGACCCACATGACATGGAAAGAGCGATCTCACTGCGGGAAGAGCAGCGGGTAGAAGAGATCGCGCGACGTGAGCAGAAAGGATCGCATGACGCGGAGAGAGGGAAGCCTTGCGGCTAGAAGAGCCGTGATTCGCAAGTAGGATGCCACTGAACCTGGTCCAAGACACTTGAGTCCTTTGCCAACCCATTAGAATCACTTCGGGTGAGACTTCAGGCCGCTTTGTGGTCTGTCGCCGAAAGGGCCAGTGAGCTAGGGGTGTTGTTGGTTAATTATAGTAAACCCGGGTTTGCCCATAGCAAACCAACAAATGGTTCCGTTGCCAGCTTTGAACAAGCTAAGCACTAATGTTCTGGTGGCGCCCTACTAGAGATGAACTCAACCAGTGGGTTGATTCTAACCTAATAGAATTTGCTAAAAGAGAGAATAGGAGTCCTAAACTGAGTACAGAGGCTTGGTTACAAAAACATATCTCTTCAGACCGCATGCGATAGTTTTTGCAACCTTTGGAGACGAGCTCTACGACTGGCTATCAAAGCTGACTGATACGAGCATATTCAAGAAGGAAAGAAACATTGTCTGGACACCGGAGCTGATTCAGATCGTGCAGAACCTTGATAATCCCTTTATGAGAAAAGTAGACTTTTGGCTTGCGAGTGTGCTAGGAGGCTTCATCACAGAGTTTGCAGTTGATCAAAGGAAAAGCTTTAGCGAGGATGAGCGCTATTTCTTCAAAGGCTATCGTGGTAAGTACCTAAAATCTTTAAACTTGTCCAGTAAGATGCTATTACATGAAAAAGGAACAATGGATCTAGTTTCAGATGAATAAGTAAAGATAGTAATGTCACAAGAGTTTGAAAGTGATTTTGATGACATTAGACGGGCACGTAGTGGAAAGAAATACAAAGTAGATTTTGGATCTACCATATTTGAAACTAGTTCAGATCATACTAGACAACATAGTCATAGTACCGCAGAAAGAACAGAAGGGGGTATTCCTTACCACCCTTACACCCCACAGAATCAGATCGGGACTCAAAACAATCCCCTAGGAGAGACTCTGTCCAGTAGCTCGCAGACAGCACACACTACTGCCACATCACCTCCACCTATATCGCCGAGTGGTAGTAATATAGTCAATCAGCATCCATCACATAGGAATAGAATGGAAGACGATATGAAACTACCTACTTTTAAAGGTACAGGAGTAGAGGACCCAGAACAACATTGGTTTCTATGTGAAGCAGTATGGACTATTAAAGGAATCAATGATGATAACATTAAACTTGTACAGTTGGTTACCACACTTAGAGAACGAGCCTTAACATGGTACATGAAGTATACCGCTACACCTAGAACACTTGTCTAGGTCAGGACTGCCATGATCAAAGAATTTAAGAAACCTAAGTCTGAGTCACAGTGTATCACAGAGCTTAAGGACATTAAACAGTTACCTACAGAGTCAGTATGGGACTTTGACCAGAAATTCAAAGCCCTTATAGACCAAGTAATCTTTGAGTTTGCACCGGAGCAACATAAAGAATGGTTTATTGCAGCATTGCTCCCTCACATCAGAGTGCCACTGATGCAGCAGAGACTCACTACTTAGGAAGAGGCACTGGAGATGGCAATGAAACTAGAGGCTTCAACTCTAGCAGAAACCAGTACAGGCATGACAACGCTACAGAACCAGTTGGCTAATCTCACATTACAGTTGCATGAGCTTAAGAAAGGGAAATAAGTTATGCAAGACATATGGTGTGTAAAGTGTAAACCACAAGGCCATACTAAAGACAACTGTCCAGTCTTTGTAGAGTATATAGCGACTGGGGCTCCTAACCCCTTACCACAGATCCACGGGTAGTGGTGTGAAATATGTAAAATGCAAGGACATTTAACCCAGCAATGCCCTCTACTTCAGAAGTACGTGCAGACACCTAAGAACTTATACTGCATCTTCTGTAATTCAGTAGGCCATGATGAACACGATTGCCGAGCCTATGATCTCATGGTCGGGAGCAAGCAAGATGTGTACAGAGTCCAAACAGAGACACAAGGTCACGCAGCAGGACCACAGCATGACCTAGCTCATGGAGGCCGTGGAGGAGGATTTAGAGGACGAGGACGTGGACCAGGCTTTGGCCGTGGAGAAGGCTTTGGTTGCGGCCGTGGACCAGTCACTTGTTACAACTGTGGAGTTGTAGGACACTATGCTAGGGATTGTCAGAGCCCCACTACCACATGTAACTACTGCAAATCTTATGACCACACCATAGAAGAATACCCTACTTTGAAAGCTAAGATCAGAGAACCTAAGCCAGTAGTACATCAGAACATTCAGCTCATTGCGGTTGAACAGGAAGAACCGGAACCAAGAGTAAACATTGTGACTCGTAGCGGTGTTTCCACCAGTGGGACATCGCAGGATATAGAAAAGAACACAGGCCAGGAGTGGGTGCGCAGAGCTACTAACAAAGCAACACCACTTGACCTTCAGAAGAATAAACAGACATTTCAGGAAGCCTAGACTTTCTTTGATGACCCTGTGCAATCAGTTCCGCAGGTACTACCGTCCAAGGGCATACCGTAGCAAACAACATGTGGCGTAAGCCCTGAACAGATACCGCAGGCTACCACATCGGGAAGATGCGATGAGGATGAATCAACAGGAAGCATACAATCCTTCCTACGCAGTTGCTTAAAACTTTCCAGAAATGAAAAAGCTATCGGAGAGCTTCAGCGCATCATTGATCAGTGTCAGCAACCTTCTCTCTTGAGCAGTGCACAGCATGCTGTCAATAGCATTATGGGCCATACAAGGACCGGAAGAGAGATGAAGCTCACAGCACAGGTTGGAGAATTTGAAATGGATGAGGTAGTCCTAGATTTGGGATCAGAGGTAAATGATCTGACTAAGCAGACATGGGAACAGATTGGTAGCCCTCAGTTAGTCAGATTGCCTATCCATCTAAGGTTAGCTAACCAGCAGCGAGTATCACCGCTGGGTCGATTACCGCAAGTGCCAGTTGACATCGACAGAGTTTGTAGCTTTGTGGACTTTGAAGTTATAGAAATCATTGGTGATAGTAGACCATACCCAGCATTGCTAGGCATTGATTGGGAGATTGGTAACATGGCCATTATCGACTTGAAAAGGAGACAAATGACCTTCGAGGATGCGCAGATCCAGGTCATCGTATCGTTGGATCCTCTTCAGGGTCCTAGATACATTGAACCTATCCGAGCAGAGGAAGAGGCATGTAACGTGGACAGTCTCTATCAGATGAATGTGAACCAGAGCGACTACATCAACCCAACCACAGAAGGGAACATTAGTTGGCGATGCGACATCTCATGCGCATCGGATTCCGATGTTGGTCTAGAGAACTAGCAGAACAGACTTTACGAAGTCTCAGCGCGCAGATGTGCGTACATGACTAAGTCACTGCGATGGATTGGCACAAAGATTAACGAGATTCCATCATTTCATGGTCTAACAGATCTCCAGGACTTTTTTATACAGTTCGAACAACAAATTCCTCACGAGCAGAGGATCACAGCTATGGACCTTGCAGTGTGAGCTACACCTGCAAGATGGTGGTATGCACATAAAGAGAATATCGCATCATGGGATGATATTAAGAGGCTAATGGCGACCAGATTCCCTACCGACAGAGATTATGTCCAACAGAAATACACAGGAGAAAGTGACCCCAGGTCACACATTCAGACATGTGAACAGAACTGGTCGGACATTCCCGAGGATGAATGGGTTCACCGATTCATTCACACATTGGACACAGTTCCAAGGAACTGGTACACAGAGACTGAACTACGCAAGGGAACGACCACATGGTCACTTATGATAGACAAATTTCTACTAACCTTCACTTTTCAGTCCGAGTATCCAAGTGTTGCTCAGGACCTAGACATAATCAGGATCAAGATATTTGAGGACTGTACCATCTCAGTGCAGGCTCAACCTGAGTGGGCCATCTAGCTAGCAGATGCGCTTGAGTGTTACAACTTCTAAGCAGAACCAGAGGATGAGGATGAGGATCCTCGCAACCTCAACATACCGGAGTCAGAAGGGACTCACCATGTCGATGGACCGAAGCTAGAAATTTCAGCAATCACAGAGCCCATCAAGACTAGAAAGATCAATATTGGCACGGACAAAGAACCAAATTTTGCCTCTATTGGAGACTACTAGGATGATAAAACAGTAGGAAAAATTGTAGATTTACTACATGACTATTAGGACCTATTTCCCACCAAGTTCACAGAGATTAAGGGAATAGTTGGTGACTTGGGAGTAATGAGGATACCATTAAAAGAGGATGCCAGACCAGTCAAGCAACATCCTTACAGATTAAATCCATGCTACAAAGAAAAAGTAAAGGATGAGATCGATAAGATGCTAGCAACAGGCATCATCAAGCCCGTAGAAGAAAGCGAATGGGTCAGCCCCATGGTCGTGCAAGAAAAGAAAACAAAAGGAGACATCAGGATCTGTGTCGATCTGCGTAAGCTCAACGATGCATCGGTTCACGATCCATTCCCGACACCATTCACAGACGAAGTACTAGACAATGTAGGAGGACAGGAGGTCTACTCCTTCACTGATGGCTTCTTAGGCTATCACCAGATCAGAATCCATCCAGAAGATCGATATAAGACCACCTTTGCAACAGAATGGGGCTCATTCCAGTACACGGTAATGCCCTTTGGTCTTAAGAATGCACCAGCTATCTTTTCTAGAGTAGTAGTTGCTGTATTTAAAGAATACATCCATAAATTCCTAGAAGTTTATTTTGATGACTGGACTGTATTTGGATTAATTGACAAGCATATAGGCGATTTAAGACTAATGTTAGAGAAATGTAGGCAGTACCAGATTTCTCTAAACTTGAAAAAATGTATATTCTGTGCACCATTTGATATTTTGTTGGGTCACATTGTTTGCAGACAAGGCTTGATGGTAGATCCCGCAAAGATTGCCATCATTGTAAACCTTCCAGCACCCAACTCAGTCAAACAACTAAGAACAGTACTTGGTCATACTGGGTACTACAAAAAATTTATCAAGGGTTACGCAAAGATTACAGCGTCGATGGAAAAACTCTTAAAGAAAGATGTAAAATTCCTATGCAATGAGGAATGCCAGCAGAGTCTAGACACACTTAAGGAGAAGATGGTTACAACGCCCATCTTAGTATTTACAGACTGGACTAAGCCGTTTCATGTACATGTGGATACATCTGGCATCGCACTAGAAATTGTTTTGACGCAACCAAGAGAAGGAGGTATCGATCATCCTATCGCATACTCCAGCAGAAAAGAACTACACCACGACAGAAAGGGAAGGCTTAGCTATGGTGTATGCTCTACAGAAGTTCAGGCACTACCTGTTGGGTGCCCCGTTCAAGATGTTCACTGACCATTCCGCACTGAAGTACCTGGTCAATAAGCCAGTGTTAGGGGGAAGAATCTGTAGATGGTTACTCTTATTCTAGGAGTATGATTTTGAAATCATTGTGAAACCTGGCAAACTGAATGCAGGACCTGATCATCTTTCGCAGATAGATTCAGGAGAAGAGCCAAATAACCTAGAGGACAATTTGTCGGATGCGCAGCTGTTTTCTATCCAGATCACAAATGAGTATTATGACGATATCATTCACTTCCTCACTACAGGATTGGCACCGAATGAGCTTACTAAGCAGCAAAGGAAGCAACTGGTTGTTAGAGCAGTAGACTTCACTCTGATCATAGGACAGCTATACAAGTTAGGTCCAGACAAAGTCTTGCGTAGATGTGTGATGCCGCATGAAAAAGAGGTTATTATCAGAGAGGCACATTCTGGTACCGCAGGAGGTCACTTCGCAGGAAAGACGACTGTGTAGAAAATCCTAGCCGCAGGATTATGGTGGCCTACGTTATACAAAGACACCAAGGACTTTTGCAGATGCTGCGATATTTGCCAGAGGGTAGGAAAACCTTCGCGACGCGATGAAATGCCACTGCGACCGCAGATTCCGCTGTGGGCATTTGACAAGTGGGCTATAGACTTTGTGGGTCCTATCAACCCACCAGGAAAACGGACTGGAGCACGATATATCATCACTGGAACAGAGTATCTCACCAAGTGAGCAGAGGCCAAAGCAGTAAGAAACTGTGATGCTGCGACAGCCGTAGAGTTCCTTTTTGAAAACATCATCGGTAGATTTGGATGCCCAGTAATTTTGATGAGTGATCAAGGCACACATTTCTTGAATCACACCATTGAAGCCTTGACAGAATAATTCCAGATACAGCACTATAAGAGCACACCTTATCATTCACAAGCTAATGGTACGGTGGAGGCCTTCAACAAGATTCTAGAAAATGCTCTTAGTAAAATTTGCAATAGTCAAAGAAATGATTGGGACCTAAGGGTTAATGCTGTAATATGGGCTTACAGGACCACATGCAAGAAGCTTACAGGACACACACCTTTCAGTTTGGTGTATTGACAGGAGGCTGTTATTCCTATGGAGTATATTCTTCCCAGTTTTAGAATTTCTCAAATCACCGAGATGGCTAATACAGACACGATGAATGAAAGGCTAGCGCAGTTGCTTGCCTTAGAGGAAGACAGATTCATCGCAGGATTTCATCAGAAAGTGCAGAAGGAACGAGAAATATCTTGGCATGACAGGCACATTAAGAGTAAGACTCTTCATATCGGAGACCTAGTACTCCTCTATGACAACAAATTCATTAAGTTCCCAGGGAAGTTCAAGACGTGTTGGTTAGGGCCATATCAGATACAACAAGTTACAGAGGGAGGCGTCGTTCAGCTCAGCACGCTGGATGGGGAGCTTCTTCCCACCTGGATTAATGGTAGTAGGCTTAAGCTCTATAGTGATAGCCACCCCACTTATCAGCCCTAGCTTAGACAACTTAGAGTGTGCAGATGTCCAGTGTAGTTGAAACGAGGCATCGCACCGGGAATTAGTCTACACCGGTAGATATTCTAAGTATGAGGAATCGCAGTCGCAGGACTTCGAGACAAGCTGCAACAAACTTCGCAGGAAGCGAAGGAGAAGTCAGAAAAGGAGAAGCCCGCTGGTAGTGGCTCGAGGGCGAGCCACAAGTAAGTGTTAGGGGACTGTTGGAGTAGGGTCCCGCAGCTACAAAAGGAGCTGCTATTTTGACAGACAGACAATTTTAGTGGAGATATAAGAGATAGAGCTATGACACTGTAGTAGGTTTCTAGCTACAGATCAGAGCCGAAAACCATTACTGTGGAGACATAGCATTCAAGGAAGAAGACGGTACGTGAGCAGTCGAGAAGAGAGAGCTCACCCACTGCATTGAAGGCAGTGGCGGAGACAAGAGGGTTCAGCTACCCTCATAAAGGAAGCAGCGCCGGTACCCATGGTCAGCGCTGGGAAGCATGGAAGACTGCAGGAAGCTGTGGTAAAGAGAAGCGGTGCATAGTACCCATGATCAGCGCCGGGAAGCATGGAAGATTGCAGAGAGCTGCAGTGTGACGGAAAGCGGCTACCCCAATTACACATATGTCGTTTGTCACTAATTAGGGTTTTTTGGGTTTACTATTGGGACAGGCCCACAGTGTTGTAATGGTGAGACCTTCGGGCCGCCTATATAAGCTTGTATTTTGTATTGTAAAGGGTTAGACAGTAGGTTGATTGGTTGGTTCAATAGTTGGCTTGGTAGGAATTTTAGGCAGACTTGAGCATCTTACGCCATCCAGCTAGTCAAGATAGTCAGGCCATTTTGTAAAGATCCAGACACTTAGCCTGTCTGAGAGTCATTGAGCTTGTATGTAACAATCCGTAGGGATTGATAGAGAGAGGGAAGAGTATATTGTAAGAGAGACAATATATAGATAGAGATAGAGAAGAGATCTAGGAGAGAAGGGCTCCAGGCTGTGTGCGGAGTTACCCAGAAGATCTCTAGCTGCATATGCGGTGCAGGCGAACTGTGTTTGCTTCCCTCAAGTTATAATAAAGAAACCCAGTGTGGTGGACGTAGCTCCCATCCCGGGGATGAACCACGTAAAATCTGCGTGTTATATGATGAATGCATGTGATCGTATTTACTTACTGTTATCTGTTATTTTGCGCATGAACTATGTTCCAGTAAATGTATGTATGTATTATTCAGTTCATAGCAATATAGAAGGATAGAAATAAGTAAAGTCCTTTGATATTTTGTATAAGGGTTCTTTCCTGCTTCGCTCGAGACAGTATTAGTCGCAGTGTTAAACAGCCTTGTATGTTAGGTTTTGCAAGTCGACACGAATAAACACTAAGTGCGCTGAGCCAGGGGGTCAGAATATTGCACCAGCAGAGGAGCTGTGGTGTGCGATACCGTGGTGAGGGACTTAGCGTTGGGGAGGAATTGCGTGTCGCACGGTGCGCAACGATGCGATAGGTCTGGAGTCATCGCGAGTAAGTGGAGGTTGGGCGACGGGGAAAGGACCCACACGACAGGGAAAGAGCGATCTCACTGCGGGAAGAGCAGCGGGTAGAAGAGATCGCGCGACGTGAGCAGAAAGGATCGTGTGACGCGGAGAGAGGGAAGCCTTGCGGCTAGAAGAGCCACAAGTCGCAAGTATGATGCCATTGAACCTGGTCCAAGACACTTGAGTCCTTGGCCAACCCATTAGAATCACTTCTGGTGAGACTTCAGGCCGCTTTGTGGTCTATCGCCGAAAGGGCCAGTGAGCTAGGGGTGTTGTTGTTTAATTATAGTAAACCCGGGTCTGCCCATAGCAAACCAACAAATACAATGGCCACAAGCATACATTTGAAGCTTATGAAGCCTACCCAATTCATGTTAGCAAAAGGAAATGCAAGCAATAAGTTAGAATGGAGACTTGCATGTAACCAAAAGAGGGGCATACATTAGAATTTTTAGGGCTACCAAATGCCCACACCTATTAACCAAACTCATTCTTGACAAGATTTTTCTTTAACAAGTTATTGGCTTACAAGTCTTTCAATTTTTTTTTCTTATAAGTCTTTCCACGTTTTTTTGCTGGTATTTTGCTATGCTTATGCCAAATTGTTTTTTGGCCACGGTGCAGATAGAACCAAATAGGTATTTTTTAGACCTGTCTTCTTCTAGTGAAGGGATTTTGGGAAGGCTAGAGGAAAGTGAGACATCCAGTAGGTCTACACGGGCTAGATCAACTAGATGTCAGAAGATCAGAACAAAATTCGACAAATGCATGATTTTTTTTTTCCAAGGAGGGGGGTCATGTTCCTATGATGATGAGACAGTGGGAGACATCGACGTGCCCTTAAGGTACCAACACCTAGTGAAACAATGGGTGCCTAGCGATCTTCCTAAAGTAAACACCGATTTTTGTGTGAATGAGAGGATATATAGAATTGCATCGTCCTCATTGCATGGATTGGGTTTGTTTTGCATGGATGGCATAAAAGTTGGATATGGTAGATGTACAGAATTGATGGAGTATGTTGGACTCTGTTACAACTATAGTGGTTGGATGCGCTTGGTCCAATATACATGAAGTATGCGTAGATATGGGTTGTCAGTGAATTATATACAACTGAAAGACAAAGCTCAAAATAAAGGAGAAACCATGTACATGGACAAAAGGCCAAAAACAACTGGTAATATTGCGGGGTTTATAAACAGTACACAACCAGGGTCTATATTAAAGCAACCCAAATACATATTCAAGTCGCGTGAAGCAAACCGTGTCTTTGTATGTGAAATTAAATCAATAGCTGCTGGCGAAGAACTGCTTATTGATTACAATTTGAACCGTGTAGATACAAACAATGTTAG
Organism: Pseudotsuga menziesii; assembly: GCA_001517045.1. NCBI lineage: Eukaryota > Viridiplantae > Streptophyta > Pinopsida > Pinales > Pinaceae > Pseudotsuga > Pseudotsuga menziesii. The sequence goes on along the minus strand of LPNX011066326.1, from coordinate 257,592 downwards.
TATGGTTGTGGTACAACAAACAATTTATAAGTCCTTTTATTAATTATTTTAATGTCTATAGGATTTTTTGTTAGCATATAATTGAAATTATCTACTTAATTTCATGTTTCCTTATGTAACTTTTAGTATGTTTTTTATGCAGGGTTCTCTCAGGGGCACCTCCATCTCCGAAGATTTTTGTCGACCCGAGTCAAGGCAGCAGGTATACATCGATATTTCCAATGTAATATTAAATTTTAGGATAGACATACAGATATGTTGTTATGTATTTTCATTAGTATATTAGGTTCATTTATATAATTTTGTCGATTTTCCATGCAGAGTGTTGATCAGGGAAGCCAACTGGCTATTGATCAGCCGACTATAGCATCAGGGCAACAACCAAACAGGAGTGTAATTCTCCATTTCAAATACTTTAAAATCATAAACATGTCTATCGTGACGTGTTATGTTTATTTTGTTATGTATTCTTTCGTTTTTATGGTTGCTTTCATGATGGTAATGTTGTCTATCTTTTTTGCAGATTGACAAGGGAAACTCCCCAGCTATTGATCAGACGACTGGAGACTCGGGTGATCCAGATCATCGAGGAAACCATTTGACCTAAATGTAATTCCACATTCTAAATACTTAAAAAATGTACACATATAAAACATGTAGCATAGTGTTTATTTTTGTTTTTGTTCTGTATTTGTTAGCTTATACATATTGCGTTCATTGTGATAATTTTCTCTACTTTTTTTGCAGGTGGCTGATCGAGGTAAATCCCCATCTATTGATCAGACCACACCCTCGTCTAGGCTTCAAGTAATCCTAGATGTAATCCCTAATATAATTATTTGTGCACACTATATTTTCAAAGACTAAGCAATTTTTTATATATTCCAATTGTAGACAGGGGATTCCGTTTATGAAACGACGTCTCAAAACTATTTACAGAATGAGGTCTCTCGGTTGATGAGAGATAGTGAAATTAGAGAGTCTGCAGACCCGTTGAGGGTGCTACAAAGGACAAGGGAAAAACAAAATGAGGAACTGGTTCGTCTGACATTGGCAGTTCCACTAACAGAAGGGCTCGAACAAAGGCTTCAATTGTTGTTACAGAAACGTAAACAACTAGATGTAATTTATTGAATAAAAATGTAAATTCATTTATAAAAACTTTATAATATTTGATATTATATGCCGTTGAACTTATAATACAATGGGTTTAATTTACAGCGTGCTATGGAGATTATCAGTGGTGGTTAAGGAAATGTTTGCCCCAGTGACCAAACCACTCCACGTACACCTCATATTGCTCCCATATTGTCCACTGAACAATAGGCAACATGCTCTACGACACCGCCGAGGGTAGCGGAGGGTGAAGCTGATGGTGCCCCACCCACAACAGATGCTGTAGAAGAAGGGGTGGATGCAGGGCTAGATAGAGATGTGGAAGCATTTCCTAGATCTTCTCATGTGACTAGCACTGGTTCAATAAAGTGTACATTTTTGGTGAATGAAGAATTGGTTCCAATAAAGATAGAGAGGATTCCAGGTCATTATAGATTGTTCAATTTATTTTTTATAATTTGTGTCTAATATACCAATAATATTTTCTAATGTTCACTAATGATGGCAACAATGTTTTGCAGGAAATGATATATATTATATAAACATCTATATGATTTGGCCTTGGATATCTTTGGGCCCACCATCCGCACAATGTGGAACAAGTAGCCAAAAGCTTTAAAGGATGATATGACTAATCGCTTGGTTAGTCTGTTCGGAAAAGATACCTTTGATACATCGAAGGTACTACAAAAGGCTAGAAAACATCTAAAGATTGTCTGAGACCAATATAGGGTTCACCTAGAAAAGAACCCTAGGTATGAGCGCCCTCCAATGATTCCATCTATGGAATGGAAAGCCCTGGTGGAAGATGGAAAAGAGAAGGGCCTGAGAAAATCAGGAAAGATACCAACAGGTGGAACATGGAGGTATGCAATTCATTCCAAAATGTAATGGTAAGCCTTATTATTACTAGTTTTTATATCAATTTTGGTACATAGACTAATTTATTTAAAAACTTAATTAGGCTCTCAGACACATCTAAGGCCACAAAGGCAAGAATTGAAAAAATTGGCTAACACAAGCTTGAGCTTGGTGGTTACTCCAACTTGGAGGCTTGATATGTAAGTATCTCAAAACCTGAATCCGCATCCAAATATCATACAGATTATTATTTTTGTTTTGTTCTGACAAAAGGATTTAAAATTAATGACATCATGCAAATATGAAGGCCGACCGGTTCAAAGAATTGCCCAGTACGGATTACATGAAGCTTGGCTTCGAACATGGCTTTGACGCCATTGTTGAACACTAGAGAAGCTTGTTTGTGAATACTTCATGGTCTTCTGCTGATCCATCTGGTGCCTAGGTATGTGAAAACTGTATAGTTTAATGATAATTTATTAATGCTCATGCAATTTGTTCCTTATAAATAAACTAACGTAAATTATTTATTCTTTTTTGTGCAGGAAAGTAACGATCCCATTCATGTCGAGGATGAAGTACATGACCAACCAAACGAAGAACATGCTTCTCATCCTGGTAATCAATTTATTAATGTGCTACTGTTTTTTATAGACCATTGCAGATGATGAACATTAATTCTAATTCTACACAATTCAATTATAGAGCATGTAGTTGCAGATCATAACACAGAACAGGTTGGGCCAGTACGAGATAATGTTGAACATGTTGATGTGCACATGGCAGGTAAAAACACACATTCGTAATGTTTTTTTAATGAATTACTCGTATTTATCAAAATATAAATATATTAATGAAATATTTTGACATTATTGCAAAAATTCATCGCCCCTCGCTTGAAGTTCAACCTTCTGAGTAGACTAGTAGGGATATCGATGATCAGATTCCCGAAGATGTGACTCTAACTAAATATTTAAAGAGAAGAAAGTAAAAAGGAAGTGACTAAACAAATTTTCAGTAATTCTTATTTATAAAAACAAAAATTAATGCTTTTTCCTCTGTTTTATGAATGAATGCTTTACTAAATTGTTTACTGATATTTTTTTTCTGCCATTTACTAAATTAATGTTTTAATGAATGAGTTAATGAATCGTTTTTTCAGCTGTTGAATGATTGAATGGTTTAATGAATGTTATAAAGAATGATTTAATGAGCGCATTTTTCAACTATTGAGTGAAATAATTTGCATTGTAGATGCATTGTTATTTGCATTGTGAAATAGTGAAATAAATTGTTATTTGCAAGTATAGACATTGGGTTTGGGGAGTTGAGAGTGATGTGAGGGGGGGGAGGGGCCATAAGAGCTTCCACCTTCATGTGGTTGGTCCTGTTTAGTAGAGAATATTAAGTTATTCTCGAAACAGAGAGGAGCTCAATGAATGGTAAGGAAGAATACATTAAAAAACATCTAGTTCTATATTTTTACTGTGTAATTTTCACTATTGCTATTTGACTCCTCCATTGGAACTTGTTGCAGATAGCGTTGAGAAACATTTCCATAGTTAAGAGGCAAGAAATGGAGTTTTGATTAGATCGATGGCCTTATATACATATTATTTTTGGTTATCCATGTTTTATCAAGTGATATATTCTTACTAATTATAATTTTTTGCTTACATAATTTATGTTAGATCATTATATTTTAAATTCCTTGATTAGATTAAGCAATTGAGTGTCATTTAATGTTGCTTGAGGATTTTAAAGAACTCAGTTACTTGAATTGAATTAGTAAATGATAGATGTTATATAACATGTTTATATAAATGGTTGGGCATGATAGCTTCGAAGATAGATTGTTTGAATACTTGGTCAATTGTAGCAGGATGCGTTTATTTTCGCAACACACTCATGTCTTCATTTTATGTTTTCAAGATACTTTTGAACAAATAATGACTTGTTTCTACATCATAAGTCCACATTCAATGTTTTCAAGATGCTTTTGAACAAAGAATGGCTTGTCTCTACATCATAAGTCCACATTCAACAGCCTTTGCAGCAAGAGTTTTTATATATCGAAAAACTAACATTCATTCTTTACTTGTTTATGGATTTTGCAATCCTGTAGATGCAAGATGTGGACAATGGTACACTGTTAAAGTGGCCTCTTCAAAGGTTACCTTGGAAAATAGAGCAAATCTTCTTCAACGAGTTGAAGTTCGTGTGTGTGCTTTTGATATAAAGACAACCAAGCTTCCTTTCAAGTTCCCTGATGCCGAATATGACATGATAATTATGATTTCACACATGGTGGATGGGAAAGGCTATCTTATTAAAAATCGAGAGGTAAAAACACTTGGCATTGTTTTATGCCCATTGGTCAGCCTATCCTTTGTTTTGGGATTTCTTTCAGCTATGTTTTGGGATTTTTATTGTTTGCAGATTGATGTTGCATTGATTGTAATGAACATCGTTGCTCTTCTTTAGTTTTTCAATTCCTTTTTGTTTGTTTCTTGAGTGTGTAGGGGTGGGGCATTGAAGACTTGGAGTACACTCCAAAACCAGAATTTGAAGGAAATTTCAAAGTAGCAAATGTGCCAAATGAGGTATATCTGCCATTTACTGTTTACCCTAAGACTATAATTCTGAAAACAAGTATTGATGCCCTAGAAGTTTGCTAGACTATTCTACTGTGCTATTCTACTGGTTATTGGAATTTGCAAGAGTGAAGTTAAATATCTGCTGTACATTATTAATAATGATTTAAGGTAACATACTATGTTGTTTCTTTGTTATATGAAGTGGTTATGTATTTGTAGGATTCATTCTTATTCTATATCCCTTCCTTGAGCAAAGCTAGACTATTATAAAAGTATTGAATGCCTCTTGGTCAGCAAGTTTATTTCTGTTATTTTTTTATCTTAGTTGTTTCCTTTGGTCCCCTCTGTTTAGAGACTCTATAGGTTCAGTGTCCTCCATCATCACTTATTAAGATTGGGGATGTAAAGCACTCTTTGCATGAGAGCTCTTTCTTATATAGGAAGAAACTTATGTAGATACTTATACAATTAGCACAATGCATATGAAGGATAAACACAATTCTTTAGACCCATTTCATCTTAATCATGTTATACAATACCACCCTTTAGAACTTTAGTCAAATCAAAATGGAGGTCAGGGACACAAACAGTGTATGGGGACTACTTCATTCCACTTTCCAACTAATAGTCTCACCCAGAGAAGCACTGCATTGTATTCAACTAGGAAAACTTGATTGCAAGCAACCTTTCTTCGACTCTCTCAAAAGCCAAGTCACATAGGCGATTTCTAAGTGGGTAAGTTGGAACATGCGGGCATGGGATTAAGTGACCTTTGTACATGTGGTTCACACTACCATGAAGTTGTGTTGTAATCACCTACCCTTAGCACATGTAATGTCTCTAGTTAAGGAACATTCTCTTAAAGTGTTCATGGATTGGTTAGATTGGACTTTGTCTTGTTAAGTGGTCCACTTATAGACTTAGTACAGGGTTTGCTTGTAATTACTCTCTTCCTTATTCCATAAATAGAAAGGAGGGTGCTTCTCTTGAGGATATTGGGTTTTCTATTTTGCGAAAAGTAAAGTTAAGAGTAAAGTAGTTGTGATAACTATATGTGCAAGGATGAAATATATACTTGACATAGAATCCTCTAGTTTGCTACCAGGCTTCCTTCAATGGTCAAATTTTAGGCTGAAACCATGTGGCCGTAAGTGAAATCTTTGTTTTTTTTTTTTTTAAATCCATCAACCAGCGTCGCTTTTCTGACGTTCTTCTGACACTCCGGTCGACCCATCCGACGACCGTGCCATGACTCTGATGCTTCCTCTCGTCGGACGACCGACGGTTAAAGTGTCGGACTGCGTCGGAAGGACGACTCTTCTAGTGTCGGAGTGTGTCAGAGTACCAACACTGTCTGAATTAAAAACCGACGACACCGCCATTTCTCAGACACTTTTGTCCGTCGGACGACCGATGCTTCAGGGGTCGGATGATGTTGGATTTCTGACGGTTTATGCAATTTTGGCTGGCACTTCAGAAGGAATAACGGTCGAATATGCGACACAATGGTCTGTCGAAGATTCGACCCTTATTAGTCGATGGTCGGAGATCCGACGTTACGCCACTGACGGCAAAAAAAAAGTGTATGTGTCGAATACCCGACAGGTTAGTGTCGAATTTCAGGCATGGTAGCCGTTGGATTTTGGCCTTAAATTCTGTAGTGGAAGGAGAGGGAGAATTCACAGATATAAGGCTAGAGAGCATGAGAGGAGATATAAGTCTATATAGAGTGTAGAAGAATATCTAGAACAGAGTCTGGAAGCTAAGTTCAAACAAAAATAATGCAACGTTGACTCAACATTTACACTTAGAGTCACAGAGCATAGCATTCCAATATTCAAAAAACTTTGACAAAAATTTGGTGAAACAACAAAACTTTTTATTTCAAAGATTATTGAGAAATCCTTAAAACAGGGAGTAACTTTTCTCAAGAAATTATTGAAATACAGAGTAATTTATTTTATTTAGAAAAATAAAAACCAAAATATATATAAAAAAATCTAACTATATCAGAAACTAAAAAAATTATTTTCACTACCATAGATTAATACATCTGCTCAATAGAATATGTCCAAATACATAATAACGTCCGGTGACTTGACTTTAACTCCATAGGATTATTAAATAATATGATAATGTTTCGAGGACGACCTGACTTTACCTCTGGGTAATGCATCTCTCCAAGATTGCCAATAACCTCATATAATTCATTAAAAACAAAGAAGGAGACAGTAGTTTGGGTTCTTGGGCTGTTATGGTCACCTGTGAATAGATGGGGGTTTACCTCCATAGGCTCAGATTAGTTTAACTTCCAGGTACCACATCCCATGATTTCGTGGTAAAACAGATGTAAAGTTCAAAGTTCATTTACAATATAAGATATCATAGGAACTAAGAAAGGCAAATCTAGTGACGCTTAATAAATTTATGGAATAGAATCAATTCTGCAAATGATATGTTCAATTTTTAATAAGTTTATTGAAATGTATTTCGAAGAAAAAAAATGTTATAATATTAAATGAGAATCGCGTAGAGACAAGCCCTATGAGACCAAAACAAAAGGAGAAATTTGGAGAATCGCATACAGTCTATCTATTGTTCTCCATAATAGCCAGGATTCCACCATAACAAATATATCCATTTCATATATCATGGCCCGTTGGCAATACGAAAGGATTCCTGGTAATGAATGTATGTTTAATTTGTAATGAGTGACATTAACGTATATTTTTAAGAAAACAAAAACTATGATACTAATAAATGAAAATCCCAAAGAGACAACGGCTGTCGGGCCAAATCAACAGGAGATGGAGAATTTCTTTACAAAATAAGATATCGCAGTAACTTATAGATGACGATCTGTAGAATATATCATAACAGCAGCGAGAGATCTGTAGGAAACTTCCAATATATCAATAACCAATCATTTCAGGGATCAGGACCTGTGGGCGGAACCACTGTTTTTTCCTCTTCATCTGCAATATTAACTCGATATAAGACCTCCTCTTCCTCTACTTGACCGCACAAAAGAGGACAATACGTGCAGCAGCCCGAGTCACTCACGTTCATAGCAATTGCTATGATTAGAGGAGCTGCCAGAAGAAACAGCATTCCCACCAGTATCATATGGCTGCCTCGAATCCTAAATTTCTTCATTCTCACAATAATAAAACACCTGCAACACAAGATTGAAGTGGAACTAACGACTGACTAATGTCTGTGAGAGGATTTAACACCAGAAATTTAGGATCCTGCAATACCTAATCTTCCATCTTGGGATCCTGCAATACCTTTTTATCGCAATAACTTCAATATCCATATAAATAACAGTGGGCATCCAATTGAAACACGTCTCAGCACTGCGGTTATAAAACTCAAAAATAAAAAAATAATGGAAACCTTAAAATTGATGTCTTGAAAAGAGAACATACGGGTAAATTACGTGAACAACTCGTCAACAACATTCTTTTTAATTGTTTGAATTGATCAACAAAGATTAATTGAAGTGTAACAAGTGTATAAAAGATTATCTTAAAGATTAATTGAAGTGTAACGAGTGTATAAAAGATTTTATCTTATTTTTTCATTGCTAAAATAAATTATATATTATTAATTTATAAATTCTAAATTAAGTAAAAAAATATGAATAAACTTTAAATTAAGTATCAGAAATAAATTATATATTATTATTCTAATCAGTCTAATTCTACATTGTATATAGTAGGTAAAGCAACTTTTTAATATGATAATGGCAGAACAAAAATTCTTTCAATTTGACTTTAATTTCACACAGTCAGACAAATATTAAACCACAACCAATATTGATTTCTCTGAAATCTATGCCATTCAATCAATACTCCGAGATGTGCACTCTATTCAAACAACGCGTAGCTCCACATTTCAAGCATGACCAGCAGGCTAAATGCCGGGGACTTATTTGTGGTTCATAACAATCTTCCAGAAATTTCTCTCCATTGACTCCCGGAAACTTGCATTGCATTTCCCAGGAAAGAACCATGCAGAGACTTTGACTGATCATACATACAGAGTCAGTTCTCTTGTTTATGTCATTTCCCACGAAAGATCTTTATTTGATTCTATTTATTTATTTTTTAAATTAAATTTTTTTATTAATAAAAAGTGGTATCCACATATTATATGTAATGCTCCAAAACATTCATCTGTTTTCTATATGAAAATAACTATAATCAGACTTACCAAGAAAGACATTTTCATCCAACTATACAAGCTCGCAGAGCTTTTCAAGAAAACGCAAAAAGACATAATCAAAGAAAGCCAAAAGAAATCTATTATGTAGATATGTTGAAAGGATAAAAAAAAGTAAGTCCTTCATCAACACCTTGGTGCTTTCCATCCAATGTCTTTAAACAAGAGAATGGACCTGAGCAAGCCCCTTTGCCTAGTTTATAATAAATTGAGAATCTCCTAGAACTTGTAGCAAGGAAAAACCACAAACTTTTGCACAAAAAGTAAACCCCCAAAAGAAACCATTTCATTTCATCTCTAGTATTCATACTATTTCCTGTTTTCATCTAACACTTAAAAACTGATTTCCTTCCAACCTTTAAAACCATTCTAGCACCACATAAACCTTTCATTGCTTCTCCATTAAAAAAACCAATAGGATGCTCTGGAACACAATAGAACTAAAATATACAAAAATTGAAATTTCTTGAAGACTTTTCTTTGTTCCATTTAGAAAAAAGGAAATAATATTCGAGCAAATAACCTCTGCATGTTGAGCTTGGTTTTTAAAAATTGATCTATTTCTAGCTTTCCAAAATTTCCAAAGCATGAATAGAACAAGATAACTAAAAGGTTTTTGCCTATCATACCAATGTTGTAAATTCTCCACTGATGTGATCCAAGAAAAAACGATTCATCCACAAATACCGGACTTCTTTGAAAAAAACATACTCTCCAAACATATAAGTACCAATCTCAACCTTCCTTTATCTCCGAGAACCTTTGAAACCCCTATGCAAGACATCCCAACTCAGAATCTTGTTTTTTAAACATAATCAAATAAATAATTTATTTTTTAAAGAAACAGGTCATTTCCAAAGAGGCGCTTTCTAGAGCTCAAATGGGCTAGATGTGTCTTGTCTATAATGGTGATGTGGCACATGTGGCACATGTCTGCTCAATAAAAATAATAATAATAAAAAGTAAAAAAATAAAACACTGATGCGGCACATGTTGCATATGTCAGGTCAATAAAAATAATAATAATAAAAAGTAAAAAAATAAAAAAAAACTTATAACATGCAGGCTTATAATTAAAAAAATAAAAATATTATACTCATATAAATTTACAACCATATAAGGGCATTAATATTCACAGTCTTACAAACTTATTAGTAAAATTCAATTGATTTGAGTAGTTAAAAACAACATTATAAAATCAAGAACATATGAAATTTAAGCTAAATTGTAAGCACATTTATGTAATTATATATCAAATTTCTATTTAAATGCAAATACAACTAGCGAGAAACCACGGGCCAAGAGTATCTCTCTAGCTCACTTGGGCACATTACAATGGAATATTACAACCATATTTATAATGTTCTTTAAATGCAAATACAACTAGAAAGAAACCACCAACCACTAAAACCATATGCCTTAAACCACTTACATCCTTGCTCATTCCCAAGTCAAGGTTCACCCTAACATGTAAATGTTCATTTCTAGTTATAGAGAAAAACAAGTAGTTTCTCAAGTGTTTCTCAAAAATATTTGGATAAATGTTTAAAATCTTGGTTTGAGGGTAAAATGTTTTTCAAATTCCAATTTATTCTCAAAATCTAGATTTTAAATTATATATGGATTATTTTACTCATTAACTACTTTTAAAATTTATTATTAGTTTTAAAGAAAGATAAGTAAAGCAATTTTTGGAAAACTATTTGATTATATGATTATTAATGTTACTTAGTTCATTCTTCTAGTGATATTTACCATATTTTGGAGTTAAGCAAGTTGGCCATTTCTCTCCCAAGTAGGAATACTTATTAGAAATTTTTGTAAATTAAAAAGGGTGTAAGCTAAACTTTGGACCAATTTCACCCGAAATCTAGTGATTTTAATAGCCAAAATCCTCCAAAAATTGTTCAAATGGTAGTTGTTATTGATTGGAAATGTATAATTTAGGTGCTCCAAGAGTAATCGAGGGTCTTGAATCCATTTATGCAATAAAAATTGCAATTTCAACACTAAAAATCTCATTTTCAACAGCTAAATCGTGTTGCATATACCAACCAAACTTGCCGTGAAAGGTGCAAATGGTCTAGAGTTTAGCCAACTCCTTAAAAAGGGTTTGGCCATTTCCCTCCCAAGTAGGAATACTTATTAGACATTTTTGTAAATTAAAAAGGGTTTGCACCTCAAGAAAACTTGATCCCTCTTGATGCTTGGTAGAGCCATAGTTAAGATGGATCTATACTATTTTTAAAACAATGTATGGGGGAGATGTTGTAATGTTCGTTCCTAACAAAATAAAAAATATTATATGTCATCCATATATAGTATTAAATATTAATAATAAAAATATTACATGTCTTTTAGTTTGAATCAAAATCAATGTCTATATATAGGACACACGAAAGTTCATAGCTCCTTGAGTGCAATACTTAAGAAGAAATTTGCACCTCAAGAGATTTGATCCCTTTCGGCGCTTGATAGAGCCTAGGATTTGGATCTATGCTCGTTATAAACCCAAACCAACTTGTGAGAATCGTCACATAGGGTTACACCCCATTGATAAAGTCTTGTCACATACAAATGCCATTCCAAAGCTTTGTTTCCATATAGGCCCAAATCCTGTAATCAAGCCCATCTTTGCACAATAATCGAGCCTCCCAACTAGGTCTGCTTTAAGAGAAAGATATTTTTTTATGAATCTCATACACTAACTCCCCTAAGAGTTTCTAGTCACCTTCCAACCACAAATAGGGTCAATCCCTATATAAATTTGAATGCCCCTGCTAGTAGACCAACTTAAACCATGATTTACAACTGGAAAGAAATTCATGAAACTACTCCATATTTCCAAGTGAACTTTTCTTCTTTATATATCCTCTGAACGAGAGAGTAGGATCCAAACCTTTTAGATATTTGGACTTCACTAGATTCCCCCAAAGACCAGTATTGAACATACATCGTCACAAATTTTTTACACATAAAGAAAGATTAAACTTTTTCAAATGTTTGATCCCTATCCCCCCAAAAAATGAGGTAAATACACAATCTCCCATGAAGATAAATGAAACTTTGAAATCTCTATTCTACCAGAGCATTAAAAAAATGAAACATCTTGGTTCTTTCCTGAGAGATAATAGACTTCGAGATCAAATATAAAGAAAACTAATAAACAAGTATTCCTTGAAGAACAACAGTCACCAACGTAATCCTTCCCCCAAGCAAAAGCCAACGAAAACTCCAATTGTTAATTCTTCTTTGTATTATTTTAACAGGCCACTCTTATTCTTTTGTTATATATAACCATTGGGTTTTAGATGAAAACCCATATATTTAAATCCTTCATCCATACTCTCCTCTTTATACGGAAAAACCCCGGACATAAACTCTTTAAGAGACAAATCACCATATAAACAAACAATAAAATATTTTTTATCACTCACTTCCAAACCAGATGCATCACAGAATTTCTTCACTATATTATGCAAATAACTC
>LPNX011066326.1:154826-244954 GCA_001517045.1 Pseudotsuga menziesii | reverse complement strand
AATGGCAGGGTTTACACCTCTGCAAGGCACAGGAAATTTTCCATTTGTTTGAATGGGGGCTAAGTCTGTTTTTTTAAGCCCTCGACCGAGGTATGAACCTCTACCGAGGTATTTGCAAGGCACAGGAAATTTTCCATTTGTTTGAATGGGGGCTAAGTCTGTTTTTTTAAGCCCTCGACCGAGGTATGAACCTCGACCGAGGTATTTAAATACCTCGGTAGAGGGTTTTTAAAGCCCGCAATACCTTGGTCGAGGTATTTAAATACCTCGATCGAGGTATTTAAATACCTCGGTCAAGGGCTTAACAAGCCCTCGGTCGAGATATTAAGACCTCGGTCGAGGGCTTAACAAGACCTCGACCGAGGTGCATTTTTCTGTTTTTTCCGAAATGCTCTTGCCAAAAAGTGTTACCCAGGTCCGTGGAATCACCCTCCATTATTTTATAGAACCACCCCCCATAATAACAACATTATCTATGAACAAAAGCTGAGTGACATAGACAAATCTAGAAACTTTTAAACTAGAAAACTTATTTTGTTTCCTTTCCTAACATATAAGAAAACGTAGTCCTTCAATAACTAAAATAAAAAGATAAGGAGAAAGAGGGAAACCATGACGAATACCTCTTTTTCCTTTGAATAAATCCAAAGGAGCACCATTAATGAGCACAAAAATCTAGCCGAAGTTATTCAACCCATAATCCAAGCAACGTATCATATGATAACCCAATCTAGACAAGAATTAGCCTTAAAAAAGACCAATCCAATATGTTGTAATCCTTATACAAGTCAAATTTGAGGAGAAATGCATTTTTATTTTGACTTTTTACTGAATGTAAACACTCTTGTGCTATCCCTACATCATCTATAATCTCCTTATCACGTAAAAAAACAAACTGCTCTTTTGATATAAATTTACCCAGGTAAGGCTTCAATCTCTCAGCAATAATTTTAGTGATAATTTTGTATAACATATTATAGAGAGAAATTGGATGAAAATCATTAAAAGTATCAGGTCAATGCTTTTTAGTAATAAGGGTTAAAAATGTTAAATTTAAAACCTCATGTATCTTTCCCTGTCTTCGAGTTTCCTCAACCAAATAGATTGAAAAAATGCGTCAGAAATCTCTTCACCAAATAGATTGAAAAAATGCAAATAGAACTCCATCATCCAACCATCAGGACCATGGTTTTTTCCCTTTGCAAACAAATTCAAAATACTACTGGCCTATTCCATGGTAACCGGTTTTCCAATCGACGGGAAATCCTCCCTCTGAAAGAAGCAAGGGAAATTCTTAATAGTATGTAATTGATTCTCCAAATTAAAACCTCGATGCTGAGAGAATAAGTTTTTAAAATGATCGACGGTTTCACCTCTTAAATATTTCTAATCATAACTACTATCCCCTTGCTATGTTTTTATTTCCCATACATAATTTGTAAGCCTTATTTGATTAGAGAACCTGTGAAAAAAATTGGAACTTTTATCATCTGCTTATAACTAGATCGCCTTGCTTTTCTATCCCAAGATTTCTTCCTTCAGTCTTAATAACTTCCTACGCTTTAATTCCAGCTCTAAAAGTCTCTCCTTTCTATCTATGGAAAAAAATAAATCATCCACCACACTTGTAATACACTGAATTTCTACTTCTACTTCCTCTAAATCCTTTGACTCTTATCTTGTTTAAGATTTTCCCACTTTTGAACATCCTCTTTAATTCTGCTCAACTTTGTAATCAAACCATACATCATAGATGAATAAGAAACTTTCGACATATTGATTGATTTTTCTTTGACAAATTCATAGAAAGAGGTCTCCTCCAACCAAATTGGATTAAACTTAAAACGACACTTGACAATTTTTTTTTATCAAAATCAATCTGAAGGATGATAACCTTATGATCTAATTTCCCATAGAGTATGACCATGACCTGTATTTCCTAAATTCCTCACACAAATCCTTATCCAAGAAAAACATATTTAACCATTTAGCTAAACCAGCGCCACCACACCGTCCATTAGACCATGTTGGAACCATCACATTAGGAATAATATCGACCAACTTCATTTATTCAAACTTGGATATGAAAAATTAGATAACAAATTATCACATTTTTCATTCCCCCAAACGTCATCAGTCGACATCATAAAATTGAAATCTCCTGTGACAATAAGAGACCTGTCGACCAATATGCTGAAATGAAAATTTTCCTCCCAAAATTCTAATTTATTATTATAAGGAGCATATATATTTAAGATCCTGAGTTTTTTTGAATAACCTTGACAATACCTTCAACTAGTATTCCAACAATCAAAATATATTCCCTTTAATCCACAACTTGAGGATTGTAGGAAACCAAAGTACCACCGAAATGACCATTTGAATCCCAATCCGACACTTTCCAAGTAGGATTTAAATTGAGAAAATACTCACAAGATGAACCCGTCAAGGTCATAGTTTCTTGTAAAAGACTCACACCCTACTTCACTTTTTCCAAAAAAAAACAGAGCAGCTCTTTTCGGGCCACTGCAAATCCCTCTTATATTAAAAGATACAAAATTCATTTATAGACCTCTTCCAGTGCCGTCATTTCTCTAAGAGCCCTAACAGAAAGTGACTGAAGAAAAAATAGAATCATGAGGTAGACCTTTTTCAAAAAGAGAGGTAACCCTAGGGTTTTGACATAATGTTTCCCCATCATCCCCTTGGAAAACATCCTTAGGAAGCTTTTTATCTTCACCTCTTTTCCTTTGCTTTCTTATCAACACATTTGATCTTCTAATAGATGACATTACCAAAGTTTTCGGAATCCCCTGGATCAACTAAAAAGACCTCTAGTGGATTAATACCTTCCTTTTGCACATGATTTTCAAGATTTAAAGAATCCTTTAAAGGAGAAGAATTTACATTTATCTCTAGCCTATCCTTACTAACCTTAGATAAAGGGGGGAAATCATTTTGGCAGAACAAAGGGACTTCTCGAGAGATAGTATCACAAGACTCCAGGAGCTCAACCGAAGACTCCTTATTCCTAACCTCCTTAATCTTATCCAACAATTCTGGTTCAATGATTTTATCCTCAAGTCAACTTGATTACCTTGATCCCCATTTGGATGGTTCATCTCATCCAAATTCAAAAGAAAACCCAAAATTTCATCTACTGAAAAAAACCTCAACAAGATGTGAACAATTTTTGTGAACTTACCCACAAAAGACGATGTCAAATTGTGATCCAAAGGAATCAGTAAATTTAAGTTGTCAACAATATCTCCCCCATCTTCTTCAGCTCTACTTTCATCAAGAACCCTATGTCGACTCTTATAGTAATTTTCCTTTGAGTGACTCATTCCTCTACAATTGTGACATTGAAAAGGAATTCTCTAGTAGTCCAATTTCTGCATGAAAGAACCATCTTCCCAAACAATTTCTAATTCCTTAGGAAACACATCTGTCGTATCCATTTCCACCAATACCTGGGAATATTTTCATTCAAAACCCAAAATGTTCTCTTCTTCAATATGTATAAACTTTCCAATAGAATTCGCCACAGCTCTAAAACCTTTAATATTCCGACAAAAAATAGGAAAACCGAGAAAAATGACCTAGAGATGTCTTTTCACCATCTTCAGCTTCCATGGATCAAACTGCACACACCAACGAGAGAGGACCAAGGAACCTCTACCATAAACCCAAAAATGCTCCTCCATTGCTATTTTGTCTTCCTCAGATGAAAAGTGGAAAACAAACCACCCATTTACCAATGTAAGAACCTTAGGAATATGTTTTATGAAGGGTTTCCATTTTTCTCTAATCCATTCCAAAATTTCATTCCTGGTCAGCTTTATAAACTCAAATTTCCCCACCAGAGATCTCTGTGATAATGTTAGCACCATATCCATAGTAACGTCTCTACCCAAGACACATAAAGTCTTATCTTTCTACACCCTCTCAAACTTCAGATTTATGACGTGCTTGTCCTCCTTCGAAAGACCTTCACTTCCAACCTGCAAACCTCCCTCTAAGGAAATTATCGTTTTTCCATTTCCCTGCTCACCATATCTAAAAATCATGGTCTGCTTCCGAACAATAGTGTAACATACCCATATAACCACTTGAAAATGAACCATTTAATCATTCTCTATCACACATTCTACAAAACAAAAATACAAAAGACTCTTTGAAAATAGCCTTCAAGGTTTATCCTAAATCCTTAACTGGTTGAATCTAAAATTATTAAGATTAAAAGTTTCCACAATAGGTCTTCCGAAATGGAATTTTCCACAATAGGACTTTCGCAACTCCCCTTTTGCAGGTGGATTGCGTATTTCAAGATGTGTGTAATTTTCTCTATAATTTTCCCTTCCGCAATCCCACTTTAGCAATGCCGATTGCGGAAAGTACTTAATTTTATTTACATCTTTCCCTTCCACAATGCGGATTGCAGACTGCAGAAAGTACTTAATTCTCTTTACAGCTTTCCCTCCCACAATTCCACTTTTGCAATGCTGATTGCGGAAGGAACTTAATTTTGTTTAGATAGCTTCCCTTTGCATTTTCGCTTCCACAATGCGGATTGCAGACTGCGTAAGTACTTAATTTTTTGCATAATTTCCTTCCGCATTTCCGCTTCCGCAATGTGGATAGTGGATTGCGGAAGTGCTTAACTTTCTACTTAATTTCTTTCCACATTTTCGCTTCCGCAATGTGGATTGCATATTGCGGAAGTACTTATCTTTGTTGGAGAATTTAACCTTCTCCAAGCCATTAATCAATAAGGGATTAAAATCAAAGTGCAAGGACTTCACTAAGCTGGTACTCACAAGCATTTGACTACCCTACAGGGGATTCCTTGCATCTAGGTATTAAAAACGAAGTTATAAAGCATCTAAGTACACTTTGTAGAAACCATAAATCACTAAACAAATTTTACATCGTTCAAAACTTAACATAGGTAGCAATAAATCATCAAACCACATTTTATGCACTAACAATTATACTATGAACTTAATAGTCTGCAAGGATTTAAAAATTTGAAGGAACCTGGTTGTACAGTGAGACGAATGAAAAAGGAATAACCACGTTCCATCCAACAGTAAATTTGGACCAATCTTGATTTCTTCCCTCAATCACCCACAAGCTAAACTATGCATGCCAAGAGTGGTGACTTCCGATTCCTACCTCAAGTCCGGTTTCCCAGCAAGAAATCACTTATCTAACACAAATTCATCATGCAACAAGTATATCTTTCAATTTCCTAACACAGAGTGCTCCCACATCAAGCTTTCCAACATACTGAGCAGCGCCATGCCTCCTCCCATATGCTTCTTTTTATAGTTTTTTTTCCTAGGTCTTTTCCACTTGGCAGCCAATTCCTCATGGAATTCCTGCATCCTACTACGTCCCCTGATTTTCCAGGGTGTTTCTAGTACCATTATGACATGTTGACACCCAATGTAACCTACCTGAGGGTGATCTTCCTCTTCCCCCACTCTTGCATGCATAATTTCCTCATTCAGCGTGGCTGCCCCCATCATTCATTTTTTTCTTTTTATTAAAATCAAATTGTTTTCAGTTACATCTATCCTCCAAGGACTTATTAGCGAATTCAAGATCTAGCCAATCTTTTTTCACAAAAACAAAACTGTAATTCAAAATATTACAAATAATATTTATTTACTGGGGGATGTTACATCCTCACCCCCTTATTGCAACATTGTTCACAACTTTTTTATTCTTCTTCCATAGATTTTGGAAATAATTCTTGGTACTTCTTTCGCAATTCTTCCTTTAATTCCCAAGTAGTTTCCTCTGGGATAAATTGATTCCATTGTACCTTAATCCGAGTGAAAACCCAGTTTCGAAGTACTGTCTCTTTCCTATCCAATATGTGTATAGGTTCCACATGAAACTCGCCATCTGGTTCCACCTGTACGACATTCCAGGCAATAATATGAGTGAAATCATGTACATATTTCTTCAATAAGGAAACATGAAAAACATTATGAATTCTTAAGTGTGCTGGAAGGGAAATTTTGCAGGCCAAGGTTCCAATCCTTTCCAAGATTTGAAAGGGTTTGCAAAACCGTGGTGCTAGTTTGGCACAACTTCCCAATTTGAGGGATCTCTCTTGGGCTTGACTCAGAGGTAGACGTGGTCTCTGACATTAAACTCTTTATACTATATTTTTAAGTCGATGTAACTATTATGGAGCTCTTGCGCTACCTTCAAGTTCTTTTGTACTTCTTGAACAATTTGTTCCATGTATTGTAACATATTTGGGCCTACTATCATACGATCCACGGGGCTATCCCAACTAACAAGGGTAGTACACTTTTTCCCATATAGTATTTTGAATAGGATCATTTTAATTGAGGCCTGATATCCATTATTGTCTGCGAATTCCACCAGATGAAAATAATCCTCTCACTTGGTGGGTTTTTCCATGACATACATTCTTAGCCTATATCTTTGATAACATAATTTGTTCATTTTGTTTGTCCATCTGTTTCACGGTCATAACTAGTGCTGAATTTTATCTTGGTTTCTAACCATGCAAACAAGGATTTCCAAAAGTTTGATGTAAACTTAACATCGGTCATAAATTACCATCTTCGGTACTTCATGGAGTCAAAGCATTTCTTTCAGGAATATCTCTGCAATATTAATATCTTTATAAGTTGACTTCACAGGAATGAAATGAGAATACTTTCTTAAATGATCTACTACAACCATAATTGAATCATGTTGTATTTGTGTTAATGGAAAACCTATGATGAAATCCAAGAATATTACCTCCCATTTCCATTCAGGAATTGGAAAGGGTTGTAACAAACTTGTTGGATGTTGATGTGCAACCTTCACATGTTGACATTCCAAACATTTAGATAGATAATAAACTAAGTCTGCCTTCAATCTAGGCCAAGAGAATTGTTTTCTGAGGGATGTTATCATCTTTTGGTAACCAGGGTTTCCTGCATAAGGAGGTTTTTTCATCTCATTTAAAATTAACATCTTTAAATCTGCAACATCATGCATGCATATTCACTCCTTAAAACAAATTAACCCATTTTGGTCCAGTATGAATTCTGTCCAATTTAAATTTACCTCCTCTTTCAGTATATTTTCCAGTAAATTTACATACTCAACATCCTATATACTGGTTGTTTTTATTCTTCTCAACAAATCATTTTTGGGTTGGCTCAAAATTATTTCATATACTTCATGAGTTCTTTGACTGAGTGCGTCAACCACCTTATTTTCCTTACATTTGATATGATTTTATTCAAAATCGAATTCAATTAATAAGGCCATCCATCTTGATTTCCTAGAATTAATTTTGGTTTGAGTAAGCAGATTCTTTACGCAGGTGTTATCTGCCAATAACAAGAAATTCTTCCCTAATAGGTAGTGACACCACATTTTTAAGGCATGCATTTTCTATGCAAATTCTAGATCATGTACTGCATAATTTCATTCATGTTATTTCAATTTATGATATTCATAACTTAACACATGTCCTTCCTTAGATATTATCCCCCCCAAACCCTCCTTACTAGAATATGTATAGATTATGTAGTTTTTATAGGGGTCTTCCACCTTTAAAATCAGTGCCATGGTTAATAACCTTTTTAGATTTTCAAAACTCTGCTGACACTTCAAGGACCATGCAAACCTTACCCATTTATTTTGCAAGGAGGTAATGGGATAGGTTATATTTGATAATCCTTGGATGAACCGCCGGTAGTAACCAGTGAGTCCCAAAAAGGAACGAATGTCAATGACATATTTAGGCACATGCCATTCTGAAATAGCCTTTATCTTTTGTGGATCTACCACAATCCCATTTTTTGAGATGACATGACCTAGGTTCTGAATTTATTTCCTAAAGAATTAACACTTCTCAAATTTAGCATACAATTGGTGGTCTATTAGGGTCTGTAGTACAACTCTAAGTGTTGTTGATCTTCTTCTTCCATCTTGGAGTATATCATGACGTCATCAATGAAAATTAGCACAAATTAGTCTAGATGCTTGTTGAAGATATTGTTCATCAAACACATAAATTTAGAAGGGGCATTGGTTAAGCCGAAAGGAATTACTATGAATTCGTATTGCCCATATTGGGTCTTGAAAGTTGTTTTATTAACATCTTCCTCTTTAATATTGATCTGGTGATAACTAGACCACAATTCAAATTTGGAGAATATTTTAGCTCCCCCTACTTGATCGATTTTTATTTTTATCTGAGGCAGAGGATACTTGTTCTTAATGGTTACCTTATTTAGTTTTTTGTAGTCTATGCAAAGCTGTAAGGTCCCATCCTTTTTCTTGACAAATAAAACTAGTTCTCCCCAAGGTGACACACTGGGTTTGATATAACCCTTATCTAGCAATTCTTGTAACTGAATTTTCAATTTGATAACTCAAGGATGCTCATTCGATATGGTATTTTAGATATTGGTGCAGACCCAGGTAAAATATCAATGGAGAAATATATTTCTCATTGAGGTGGTAGTCTTGGTATCTCTTCTAGAAACACGTCCATAAATTCACTTAAAACTGGGTGATTTTTTTACATGTGTTTGAGTTTCATTAAGGAGCAGGTCAATGACCTGCACCGCATAAATCCTACAACACTTCCTTAATTTTATGGTAGATAATTGTCTTAGTGAGATAGGATTACTAATACCTTTTACCTTCCTGGCAGTTTGATCCTCAGCCACATAAGTAAAGGTCTTTCCCAAAAAATGTAATATTACTTTATACTATTCTAACCAGTCCATGCCAATAATCATATCATATGACCATAGAGGAAAAATATTCAGATTGATCCTAGCCACATGATATTGCATTTTAACTTCACAATTAACAATGAAATTAGTTACCTTTATTTTTTCTCCAATGGCTAGCTGGACTGCCCATGGTTTTGCATGCCTTACCTTGGCTAGCTCGCAGTTCTCCGTCATTTTAGGAGTGATGTAAATTAAATTATCCCCAGGATCAATTAGTATAGAAATATTTTGGTTAGAATTAAAACCTTCGATCTCTACAATTGTGGATTGATGATCTGCCTGCCGATCTTTAAGGGATGCATTAATTTGGTGGAAGTTGCTTCCAACTTCCTCGGCGGTGGAATCTTCTTGCAAGTTGTGAAAAATGTTTTTTGTTTCCTTGAGATGTGGGAAATTTCTTCTTAAATGGGAATATCCACATTCCCTACACTTCAGAGTTTCTTTCAATGTTCCAACAATCCCTTTTGGTCCAAGGTTCACAGGTTTATTTCCCTTCTGTTGAAACTGCTCATTTCTATTATAGGAATTTCCTGGTGGTTTTTTGGCATATTTTTGAAGGGTAGTGGTTGGAAGCCCCTTTTCTGTTGGTCAAACATTTCCTGCCTCTTATCCTTTAAGGATTTTGAGAGGCATTCCTTTGCTTATACTACTCAAAACATAATCGGGCCTTCCTTAGTGCTTCGTCCAAGGCCTTTGGGTTATCGAACTCGATCTAATCTTTGTAAGACTATGGTGGACAACTTAAGAATCATTGAAACTTCACTTTTTCTTCCTTGATGTAAGGCACAAACTATAGTAGATCTAATAAATTATTGATGAGGTCTCCCATAGTCATTTGGTCAAGTTTCAATTCATAAAATGCCTTTGTCTTTCTCTCATAATAACTTTTGGCATATATTGTTTCTTAAAAAAATTCTTAAACTCTAACCATTCCAGGTTCTTCTCTTTTAACCCATGGGAAATTTTTACATCCTGCCACTAGATACTGGCCTTTCCCTTTAGGTTGTAGACTGCCATCCTAACCTTCATGTTGCTGGAGTAATTGTAAATTTGGAAGTACTTTTTAATGTCCAGTAGCCATGCTTTTGCTTCTTCACCAGTCTTCGATTCCATGCCTAAGCTGGTTGGCTTGATATTTTTAAATCACTCTTCCAGATTGTCGACCTTCCTTTTTCTGGCATGTTTGATCTGAATTACTATCCTTTGTGTATCATTCAAGGAACTACCATCTCCTTCAAAATCCCCTCCATATACTTGGTTCTTCTCTATTCATTGATATTTTCCATTATTTTCTCATTTAGGCCTTGTAGCAATATCTCATTGACTTCTTCAGTTGTTCGTTTTCAGACTTAAAATTTTGTATGTCCCCAATTAAATGTCTCGTCGTTTCTATCGCTTGGTTGGCTTCAGAACGTTCTATTTCTGGTTGTATGTAGGTAGTGCGTGATTATTTTCTTCTAGGTGAGTATCATTATTGTTGGAAAACGCCATCATTCAGTCCTGGTTGTACAATTTATACATCCACACAACAAATGCAACATTATTGTTGTTAGTTTATCATTTCAGTGTGCTACAATGGAAACTAGATGTTTCCATAAGCAACAAGGTTTAACCTGTGGCTCTGATACCATATATAACATACCCATAAAACCACCTGAAAATTACTTAATAACAAAAACTTGACAATATATATAAGTCATAAACCAATTTACTCATTCTCTATCACACATTCAACACAAAAAAAATATGAAAGACTCTTTGAAAATAGCCTTCAAGGTTTATCCCAACTCCTTAACTGGTTGACTCTAAAAATCTTAAGTTTAAAAGTTTTCCACAACAGGTCTTCGTAGCAGACATTTCCACAACAAGCCTTACTCAACTCCCCTTTTGCAAGGTGGATTGCGGATTTCAGGATGTACATAATTTTCTCTACAGTTTTCCCTTCTGCAATGCGGATTGCAGATTGCAAAAAGTACTTAACTCTCTTTACAACTTTCCCTTCTGTAATCTTGCTTCCGCAATGCAGATTGCAGAAGTGTAGGAACCCTAATTACCAAATTTTGGAATAATACAAAAAAAAACAATATATATATAAGGGACAAGACATAAATTTCTCAATTCTTTTAAAAAGAGTATAATAACACTATATATATATATATAAATAACTCATATATATTAAATTTTATCATGGTAACAATCTCTAATTACTTCACCAATTAAGTCTCTAATATATATATAAAGACATAAAATGTCATTTTTCATTCCCAAAATATTTAATTTACAGATGTAAACAAAAAAAAACCTTATCCCATATTTATACTTAAATATATATCACATTAAAGTCTCCAATAATTTCATACGATTCGTGTGTGTATATATATATATACACTATTAAAAAGAAAAACAAGACAACATCTGCCTAAAAATAAGAGGATAAAATCTTTAATATATTTTTATAACTACAGGTACATATATATAACCCAATCTCTTCATGTATTAATTTTCAAAGGCATATCTCAACCCTTTGTATTTATTTTATGAAAAGTAGGTTTAATAACTCGACACCCTCTTAAAACATTTGACGTTGCAATAACTTATAGTATACATCAATGATTTGTTAAAGGAATTATGCAAAGTATAACTTGGTTTTAATTTATATAACACGAATTACGAACATAATATTCCACAACCCATTCAACCAAAACAAAGTAAAAGCTTACGATGGAAAATAACTTATAGTATACACCAGCAATATGTTAAAGCAATTATGTAAAATATAATTTTTGGTTTTAATTTATATAACACGAATTACTAACATAATAATGCACAAAGAGTTCAACCAAAACAAAACAAAAGCTTATGGTGGAAAATAACTTATAGTATACACCAACGATATGTTAAAGGAATTATGTAAAGTATAATTTTTGGTTTTAATATAACACGAATTATGAGCATAATAATCCACAAAGAGTTCAATCAAAACAAAACAAAGATTACGGTGGAAAATATTGTAACTACTAGTAAAACTACGTAATCCGATCTTGTTTCTTGTGTACCCTGTGGTTAATGCAGTGGAGACCAGTGCTCGCTGGCATAAGACTGCTCCAAGGAGTAATATGCAGGGTAAGGAAAAATAAACCTAAGGCAAAGCCCATTACAATTGATTTAACAAGCTCAGTGAGAGGCATTCTGGTTTCTACAATGAACTAAACAGATAAAATGGGACTGTCATCAACCACAATCCACGTAGATCCTTGGCATTGTTCATGCCACAAATAAGATATATAAACCGGATCTATTATTAAAAAAGGTAAAACGCAGACACTTAAGAGATCTAAAAGGAGGCAACCATTGGAAACTGATTTGCAAAATTAAAACTGACGCAGACAAAAAAAACCCAAAGCTAGGATATATTGTTGGAGTCATTTACCCAACATGCACACTTATTTGGTCAATTTTGGCCTATTTACCCACTATCCTAAGTTTAATTGACTTACTTGGCATCAAATGAACACACTATGACATCAACATGAGCACACCCACACCCTCCTTCAGTCAAGGAGGCCAACTAAGCCTTCTCCTTCATTCGGGGATGCTAACTGGGATTCCTCCTTCAAATAGGGAGCAATTCTGGGGTGATCTGAGTGTCATAAATGCACCTAATTGCTAACTGATTATTGTTTCACCTAAAAATTAGTTAAGCTGAGTTGTGAAGGTGCCTCCATTCATTATTTGATTATTTTGGCCAATATTTATGAACTGGAGCTAACACTGGCACCTACAACCACTTCCGATGACATGTGTCACTTCAGTTAACTCCATTGGAGCTACTTGGAGTTATGGATGCGCTACCTCCTTCAGTTGGACATGCAGTTACATGTGATTAGTCACTTTCAGTTAGACTCAGTCATCTATTGCACTACGATTCAGTTATGACTTAGTGTGAGAGTCAGTTATTGATTAGTTATGTGGTTAACTAAGTGTGCTGATTGTGGTTGACATTCAGTTAAGCTACACCCATTCATTCAATTCGAATTTTCTTGGCATTCATGCACCTTGCATCACCATTGTATTGTACTATCATTATTTTATTGATTATACAGAGCTACAACATTCTATTGCAGCACCATTATGCCATTTTCATGCTTAATTGTCAAAAATCTCTTATGAGACTGTGTTTTAGTCCCTAGATTACTATGATAGATTAATATGGTATCAGAGCTCACGGCGGGACAAAGCTCATTCTCTTCAAAACCATGGTTTTTGACTAATTTTGCATGAAAAATTGAGCAAAAGCTCAAATTCCAGCATTGCACCAGAAGCAGAAGGTTTACCACTTAATACCCCAAGTTAAGGAATTGTTGTTTAAGCTTGCTTGAACAATTATGCTCTATGTGATGAAAACCTGAAATGTGTAGGTTGTTCGACCTTATGGTGACTTTATTGTTTTGATTTGCAGGTTTTACAGGTTCACTGCATTTGCTACAATAGTTTGATATGGCTTCTTTGGTAGATCTTTTGACTCCTTTCAATTTCCATCAATCGAAAAGAGACATGGAGATCCAGCTACATGCCAGAGGACTCTACCGGGTCACTATGGAAACAGAAGAAGAGCCCACTCATGTTATAGACAAGGATAGATTTTTGAATAAGAAAGATGAAGCTTTTGGTTTCTTGTGTCTCTCTATCTCCAAGGATCTTCTATTCTACCTCTCGGGATTGAAGACTCTGAAAGAGATATGGGACCAACTTGCCTCCCTGTATAAAAAACATGATGACTTGAGGGCTTATCAGCTTGAAAACGATTTGATGTCTCTTCAATTAGGCAATTTTGAGACCCTTAATGATTTTTTCACAAAATTCAAGCATATAGTCCTTCTACTGAAGCAGTGTGAGGTGAAGAAGGAGGATGATCACCTCTTTCTCTCCATTCTCTCAAAACTTGGAGCTAACTATTTGGTGTTTTTTTCTAGATTCTGTGCGGGGAAGCTCACAACCCTTGGATGGAAGATGCCTTCACTCAATTCCTTCATCGAATCCCTAACAAGCGAGCATGATAAGCTTGTCCATATGGGGATCAGAATATCCTCCCATGATCAATCCCTCTTTGCTTAGGGACCCAAGGATCCACAGAGGAAAGGAAAGTAGCAGAAGAACCCCAAAACCAAATTTGAAGCTCCTAAGCCTAAAGTTAAAAACCAGCAGCAAGAAAAGCCTTTTGGCTCGAAGAAGAACAAAAACAAAGGCCACCATGGGAAGGAAAAAGTCAAGTGTTCATACTGCGGGAAGGGATTCCACCTTGAACATGACTACATGAAAAAGAAGCTTGATGAAGCTACTTTTCTCCTTAAGAGAAATAGCATAAATATTTCGGAAAGCTTTCGGAGGAAATAAAATCAAGATCAGGAATACCAGCATGAAAGAGGTCATGCCCTCATGGAAAGCACTTCGAAGTCCAAAGCTCTACTCATAGATTTCGGAGCTTCGAACCACATGATGGCCAGAAAAGACTCTTTCTCTTCTCTCGACACTAGAAAGAGCATTCCCATCCACATGGGAGATGACTCTACCATCATCTCAAAAGGACAAGGTACAGTAAATCTTGAGCATAGTTATTTTTTCAATGTTCTGTATGTACCATCTCTTGCATCAAACCTCCTGAGTGTTTATTAAATGACCCATACTAGAGTTTCCAAGAGAGTATCCTTCAGCCGAGATGATGTACAAATTACTGAACTTGCATATGGGAAACTTGTGGCAAAATGCTCTGCAAATCATCATGCAAAACCATATGAGTTTTCCCATTTTAAGGAGGATGCAAAGCCCACATCTCTTCTGAATCATGGAAATGAAGTCAGCAGACTATGGCATGAGATATTCAGCCATCTAAAATTCAAATACTTGCAACAATTATAGAAAAATTCCATGGTTGAAGGCCTCCCGGTCATCAAAGCTACCTTCGGAATTTGCAAAGGTTGTATTTTGGGCAAGCATCATGAGCATAAGTTTGATTAGGGGAAGGCAAGCTAAGCATCAGAAATATTGGGGATGATTCATTCTGATATCAGTGGACCAATTCCCACCACATCCTTGAATGGATTTCGGTATGTTCTCACTTTTTTAGATGATTTTTCTAGATATACATGGGCCTTCTTCATCAAGAAAAAGTTAGAAGTCTTAGAAAAATTCATTGAATTAAAAGCATTGATTGAGAATGCATATGGGAAAAAGACCAAAACTTTGAGATATGAAAATGGAGGGTAATATATCAGTAATTATTTTCTGCATATGTTTTCTGAAAGTGGTATTCAAATCCAACATTCAGTTCCCTACACTCTCCAGCAGAACGGTGTAATGGAGAGAAAGAATCGGTCTCTCAAGGAGATGAACACTTGCATGGTGGAAGCCAAGAACTTGGCTGCAAATTTATGGGTTGAGGCCATGAATGCTTATATATACATTTATAATAGAGTGCCTCACTCATCCATGAAAGGGAAGACCCCTTTCAAAGCCTACTTTGGACACAAGCCGGATGTGTCGAATCTCAGGGTGTTTGGGTCCACTACATGGGCCCGAATTCTGCATGATAAGAGGAAAGATTTTGAACCACAAAGTATTGAATGTTTTTTTATTGGATATCCTGAAGAATATAAAGGTTTCAGGCTGTTGGATATCAGAACAAAACAAATCATCATTGAAATAAGTGTCCGGTTCGATGAGCCTCTTCAAGAAGTAGAACTAGTGAAGGAGAAAACTCCTGGATTTCCTTCCTATTCTGCTGAATATTTGGATGATGAAATTGGGGGTGATGACTCTGATTTGGAACCTCTGATATCAGTGACCAGAAAACATCAATTTCAAGTTCAGATCCTGAAGTGCAAACACATCTCCCAACTTGGGCCAGACGGACACTTTCTTCCGCTGGTGACAACATTGGAAATCCTGATGATCCAAGAAGAACTCGGTCTGATTTCTAAAGAGTAGGTATTGCGCTCTCTTGTCATGAATATTTGATGTCCAAAAATTGTTATTAATGCTAATTTCATATCCTAAGTCTTACTACCATGTTTAGAAATATCTGATATGGCAAGTTTCCATGGACGAAGAGATGAATTCTCTTCGAAAAAAATGCTACTTGGGAGCTAGTTTCTCTTCCCCTGGGGAGGAAATTAGTTCAATGCAAGTGGGTGTTTCAGACAAAAGTTGCTGCTGATGGTAGCACCTGTAGATATAAGTCAATTTTTGTAGAAAAATGGTTCTCCCAGGTCCAAAGTGTGGACTATCATGAGACCTTTGCATCGGTTGCAAAAATGGACTCTATCCGCCTAGTTTTGGCAATTGCGACATCCAAGCACTGGGAGGTGCATCATATGGATGTGAAGTCTGCCTTTCTACATGAAGATATACATGAAGCATCCTAAGGGTTACATTTCAAATTCATCTTTGGTTTTCAAATTAAAGAAGTCATTATACGGGTTAAAACAGGCCCCAAGAGAGTGGTATTCCAAGATGGATGCCTTCCTTCTCTCGCAAAACTTCCAAAGGTGTAAATCAGATAAGAATGTGTATTTACAGCAATACAATGGCCATTTTCTTATCATTGTTTTATATTTTGATGATATTTTGATTACTGGTAGCACTGTTTCTTCCATTTCAGTCATAAAAACTTTCCTCCATGATGCATTTGAGATAAGTGATTTGGGGCTCTTGAAGCAATTTATGGGGCTTGAAATTGCAAAAAAAATTGATGGGATAATGGTCACTCAGTATAATACATATCAGACCTATTAGTTAATTTTAACATGGCTGAATTTAAGGCTGCTCCATTCCCTTTCCTTTCAGGGATCAGCCTTGAAGAAGGAAAAAGCACGCCACCCATGGATTACACAATATACCACCAACTGATTGGTACCTTGCTTTACTTGACTCATTCTCATCCTGATATATGTTATGCCATGGATTCTATATCAAGATACATGCAGCAGCCTCATGATCTTCATTTGAAGGTAGTCAAGAGGATCCTCCATTATATTCAGGGCACCAGGACCTACGACATTCACTATGCTGTAGACACTAAGCTAGAGTTGGTTGGTTACATAGATTCAGATTGGGCGAGCGATTCTATTGATCAAAATTCTACTTCTATATATGTATTCATTTTAGTGGTGGCCCTATTTTCTGGTCTAGCAAAAGCAGGTCACCATTGCATTGCCTTCGGTAGAGGCCAAGTACCGAGGAGCGGTGAATGCTTGCATCCAAGCTGTTTGGTTGCAAGGCATTCTTTGAGAGTTTGATTTTGGTAGTACTTTGTCCACTGTCCTCTTTTGTGACAATCAAAGTGATATTAAGATCTCCACAGATCCAGTTACTAAGAAGAGGACCAAGCATGTAGAGATACACATGCACTATATCAGGGAATTGGTGCATGACAGGACCATCATTTTGCAATATTTCCCTATTAATGAGCAGATTCTAGACATCCTCACCAAGAGATTTTCATAAAAGAAGTTCACTTACCTTCGTTCAGTGTTGGGGGTGATTTCATCAGGGTGATTAGACTACTTTCCAGTGTTCAACTTGAGGGGGGGGTTTTCCCACTTGGTTTTCCCTCTTTCCTCGCTTAGATTTATTTTTTAGCATTATTTGAGTTACATGATTGTATAGGGTGACCTATGGCCTTTGTTGCCGGGACCCTAGAATTTCATGCATTTATATTTACTCCTCTTGAGTATAGCTTAAGGGGGGGTGTTGGAGTCATTTACCCAACATGCACACTTATTTTGTCAATTTAGGCCTATTTATCCACTATCCTAAGTTTAATTGACTTAATTGGCATCAGATGGCCACACTATGACATTAGCATGAGCACACCCACACCCTCCTTTAGTCAAGGAGGCCAACTAATCCTTCTCCTTCATTCAAGGAGGCTAACTGGGCTTCCTCCTTCAAACAAGGAGTAATTATGGGGCGATCTGAGCATCATAGATGCACCAAATTTCTAACTGGTTGTTGTTTCACCTAACAATCAGTTAAGCTGAGTTGTGAAGGTGCGTCCATTCATTGTTTGATTAGTTTTGGCCAATATTTATGAGCTGGAGCTAACACTGGAGCCTACAACCACTTCTGATGACATGTGTCACTTCAGGTAACTCCATCGGAGCTACTTGAAGTTATGGATGCACTACCTTCTTCAGTTAGACATGCAGTTACATGTGATGAGTCACTTTCAGTTAGACTCAATCATCTATTGCACTCCGATTCAGTCAGGACTTAGTGTGAGAGTCAGTTATTGATTAGTTCTATGGTTAACTAAGTGTGTCGATTTTGGTTGACATTCAGTTAAGCTACACCCATTCATTCAATTCGAATGACCTCTTGGGAATTCGAATTGTCTTGGCATTCATGCACCTTGCATGACCATTGTATTGTACTATCATTATTTTATTGATTATACAGAGCTGTAACATTCTATTGTAGCACCATTATTCCATTTTCATGCTTAATTGTTTAAAATCTCTTATGAGATTGTGTTTTAGTCCCTAGATTACTGTGTTTTAGTTCCTATATTAATATATATACAGTTTGCTGGATTTGCATTAATTTTGAGAACAGAGTATAAATCAATGTTAATTTGAAACAGAGTATAGATCAACATTGAAATTGAAACACAATATAAATCCACCACAGAATGGACATAAAAAGCACGGATCAAAATAAAATGATTTGGTAAATCATAAAAAAAATGTTTTAAGAACTCATTAGATTCAATCACGACAACCAATGCAACAATGCAGATCGAGCAAAGGAAACCGATTGTGAATAAAACAATTTCAAATTATATATGAAGGTAGTATAAGCACATTTCTACAGATCAATGAATTAAATCACACACAGAGAGTTTTGATACACATTAAGCAAATGAAATTGAACTAAAAATCAACAAAAGAAGTCCATTTTGATTTGTGAATCAAACACCAACGCATCTCTATCAGGTTTTTGGGAAAGCCATCAGTGAAGGATAATAGATGGAAGTTATATATATATATATCAAAAGAAAACAAGAGTAATTATTCAAAACAATTTCTGCATTTCAGAATTAAGAATCTTTCCATTCAAATAAACTCTAACTAAACAAATGATTACCAGGAAATATGGATCATAATTTACGCAAAATGGATATTTACATATCTATGAGTAAGAAAATTATCATATCTACTTACGTGAATCCCAAATAGAAAAAAAAACACTTGGAGAATCAACTCCTCTCAACCATAGGAGGCAGCAACTCAACAATTTTCTCCTCTCTACCCCTGAGTTGGATCACCAACCATGCACCAGAACAGCAAGTAAATTCCTCGCGACAGTCAATCCTCAGGTCCATAACAAGTTTTCATGATGGAATTATAAAAAATAAAAACTCTCAACACATGCACTCATTAATCGTTTTCCCCATGCACAACATGACGTCCCATGCTATTCCAGTGCACTCATATAAGTAGCTTTGCCTAGGTCTTATGCCATCCCCAATCAAATCCTTAAATCCCTATGAATTAGGATCTTGTCTGGTTGTTGAATTTTGGTTTGGATTTGATTGGTATCAATCACTCTAGCTTGCTTACACATGTTCTTTGAGTTTTCCAAGTGTTATTTTCTTTATTAAATAAATAAATAAAAAGGTTTTTGTGCAAATTTCATTTGAGTTTTTGAGTTTCATAACTCATTACATAATAAAAATATTTTTCAAAACATTAAAATAAAAGCAATGTCAAGTGGGTATTACATTTCTCCCCCCTTATTCTTAACACCATCGTCGATGTTATTTTTTATTATGAAGTCCCTTTCTCATTCTGGAACATTGAGGGATATGATTCCAGCATTTTATCCTCCATTTCCCAAGTTGCCTCTTTAGGGCTGAAGTGCTTCCATTGCACTTTTATTTGAACAATGGCTCAATTCCGAAGCATATGTTACTTTCTGTTTAGAATGCGGAAAGGTTCAGTATGGAACTCGCCCTCAGGTTCCACCTAAATCACATTCTAGTCAATTATATGAGTAGCATCATGTATATATATTTTTAACAATGAAACATGAAATACATCGTGTACTTTTATATTAGGTGGAAGTGCAAGCTAATAGGCTACCAACCCTATCTTAGCTAACACTTCAAAATGTCCACAATACCTTCGTGCTAGCTTGGAACATCTTTCCAAACTCAAAGAACTCTTCTTTGACTTTACCTTTAGATATATGTGATCAACAACATTGAACTCTCTTGGAGTTTGTTTTAAATCTGCGTAACTTTTTTCCGATCCTAGGCAACTTTTAAGTTTTGTTGCACCTATTTCACCATTTGTTCCATTTCTTTTAACATGTCTGGTCCTAGAACAATCCTGTCAGCAGGGTTGTCCCAAGACATATGGGTGTGACATTTCCAGCCATACAAAACTTCAAATGGAATCATTTTCAATGAAGCTTGATACCCATTATTATAAGCAAATTCTACTATATGCAAATACTTTTCCCATTTACCTAGTTTATCCATTACATAAATTCACAGCATATCTTATAACACTAGATTATTTCTTTCAGTTTGTCCATCCGTTTGAGGATGATAAGCAGTACTGAAATTCAGTTTTGTATCTAGACCCTTAAACAAGGATTTCCAAAATTTACCAGTAAATTTCACATCTCTATCAGAAATCACAACCTTTGGAATACCATGTAACCGAAATATTTCTTTCATAAAAATATCAGCTATATTAATGGCTTTGTAAGTAGACTTTAGAGGTATGAAGTGGGCATCTTTACTTAACTTATCAACAACTACCATTATTGATTCATGTTGCTTATTTGTTTTAGGTAATCCTGTTATAAAATCCATGCTTAGTATCTCCCATTTCCATTCTGGAATAGGTAAGGGTTGCAGTATCCCAACAGGATGTTGATGTTCAATTTTTACTTGTTGACACTCAATACACCTAGCTAGGTAATTTGCAGCATCATTCTTCATGTTAGGTCAATAATAGTTTTTTCTTAACTTAGTTATCATATTTTGGTATCCCAGATGTCCGGAATATGGTTTCTTATGTAGTTCGTTTAGAATTAACCATTTAACTTCTTTAGAATCTGGTATATATAATCGAGTTTTATAAACTAACAAGTCTTCCGAGCTTATAGAATAAGCTGAATCACTTCCTTTGTCATCTGGTTCCAATTGTTCTTTAACCTTTAAGTACTCTTCATCATTTTTAGTTGCTTCTTTTATTAAACCTTTGAGATTTGTTTTATAACTGCTGAAAGCAGTTGAACAATGTGGAATGGCATTCCTACTCAAGGCATCTGCCACTTTGTTCCCTTTTCCTTTAATGTGTTTAATTTCAAAATCATACTCGCTCAAAAAGGCTAACCATCTTGCTTGGTGAGCATTTAAGTTTTGTTGATCAAATATATATTTTTAGGTTATGTTATCTGACATTAAGGTAAATTTTATTCCTATTAAGTAATGTCTCCACATCTTTAAAGCATGTATTAAAGCAGCTAACTCCAAGTCATGTGTTGCATAGTTTCGTTCATGTATTTTAACTTTTATTGATTCGTAACTTATTACATAATCCTCTTGTAATAACACACCACCTAATCCTTCTAAACATGCATCTATACATACTACGAAATCCTTGTATGGATCTGCAATCCTTAGAATAGGTGCGGTGGTTAGTAAGTGCTTAAGTCTTCCAAACCTTTCTTGACATTTATTATACCATATGAAGTTAGTTCCTTTCTTTTGAAGTGAGGTTATTGGATAAGCAATTCTGGAGAACCCCTCAATGAACGTACAATAGTAACCCGTGATTCCCATAAAGGATCCAATCCCGATTACATCCTTAGGAACTAGCCAATCATTGATTGCCGTGATTTTATCTGGTTTGACCGAAATACCTTCCTTAGTTATTACATGACCTAGGTACTAAATTTTATCTTGAAAGAATTCACACTTGCTAAACTTTGCATAAATTATATGTTCTCTTAAGGTTTACAAGACTAGTTTTAAATGTTCTTTATGCTCTTTTTCATTTTTAGAGTATATTAATATATCATCAATAAATATTATTACAAACTATCTAAATATTTTTGAAGAACATTTTTCATTAAACACATGAACGTGGCTGGGGCATTGGTTAAGCCAAATGGTACGACCACAAACTCGTAATTCTCGTACCTTGTTCTGAAAGCAGTTTTATGGACATCCTCGTCCTTAATTCTTACTTGATGGTAACCGGACCTCAAGTTGATTTTAGAGAATATTGATGCTCCCCATACTTGGTCAAACAAGTCATCGATGCGGGGAAGAGGGTATCTATTCTTAATTGTCATTTTATTTAATTGTCTGTAATCGACACAGAGCCTCAATGTGCCATCCTTCTTTTTAACAAACAAGACATGTGCTTCCCATGGAGATACACTTGGTCTAATATATTCTTTATCTATTAAGTCTTGTCATTGCAATTTTAATTCTACCAACTCAGGTGTGTTCATTCGATAAGGGTATTTTGAGGTGGGTACTACCCCAGGTACCAATTCAATGGTAAAGTCAATATCCCTCCTTGAAGGTAGTCCTGGTATTTCTTCTAGAAAGTCTTTAAATCCTTTAAGAAGGGGAGATCCTCTAATTTAGGTCTTGTTTCTTTATCATTAGTTTCGGTTATGTGTACAACAAAAACCCTACATCCTTTTCTAGCACACTTTTTCAATTGCAAGGAAAATTTTTTTCCTAGTAAGAACCTTCTTTGCAATCTGTCTAACCATTTTACTTTCACCATTCTCATCAATACAATCAAAAGTTTTCTCAAATCAATTTAGCACAAATTTATGTTTTTCTAGCCAATCCATGCCAATCAATACATCGTAAGATCCTAATGGTAAAACATTCAAATCTAATTTTGTAATAAAATCTTGCATATGAACTTCACAACTAGAAATAAAACTGGTTACTATTCTTTTTAATCCGGTGGCTAATTGCACTAACCACAATTTTTCAAATTCATAATGTTTCATTTTACACAAATATACTAACTTAGGAGATATATAACTCTGGCT
The DNA here is from genome assembly GCA_001517045.1 of Pseudotsuga menziesii. Classification (NCBI taxonomy): domain Eukaryota; kingdom Viridiplantae; phylum Streptophyta; class Pinopsida; order Pinales; family Pinaceae; genus Pseudotsuga; species Pseudotsuga menziesii. Next base: position 222,068 of record LPNX011066326.1, on the reverse strand, counting down.
AGAACTGGAATCAATTAATATATAAATGGGTTTGTCAAGGATTTTACCATCTACCAAAATCATGGAGGGCTGATAATCCACTTGATAATTGTCCAGCGCTGCGCTAATCTACAGTATGTTCCTAGCAACTTCTCCCACTGTGCTGCTCCTCGAGCTGTGTGAATATTCTGATTATCCTTTTTATGAGAATAATCCTGATAGAAATGACCCCCACAACCCTAACACTGCAAGGGTTCTTTTTTTATTTCTTCACTTTTCTTATTAAAAGTAGTATCTTTATACTCAGCAGTTCTCATAGGTTATTTATACCCTATTCTTATTGTTGGTTGTTTGTCCTTAAAGGTATTCTTCTGGAAGCTTTTATGTTTATTAAAAGGTTTGAACTCTCTTCTCTTAAAACTACTTCCATCTCTTCTCTTGAAATTATAAGGATTTTTCACTTTTACTCTTGGATTGGTCATAAGTTAATTTGGCCTTCCTCATTGCTTCATACAAATATTTCTAGGTTGCTTGCCTAATTTTTAACTTTTATACCATAATGTAACAACCCTAATTACAAAATTTTGGAATAATACAAAAAAACATATATATATATATATATATATATATATAAGAGGGACAAGACATAAATTTCTCAATTCTTTTAAAAGGAGTATAATATCCAAAATATAATTCTTTCCATTTAGAAACACGACATATATTGATTACACTATATATATATATATATAATAATTAACCATGCGCTAAAAAAAACGAAATTCCTATAAATATATAGAACTAAATACTCATATATTAAATTTTATCATGGTAACAATCTCTAGTTACTTCACCAATTAAGTTTTTAATATATATAAAGACGTAAAATGTCATTTTTCATTCCCAAAATATTTAATCTACAAATGTAAACAAAACAAAAAGCCTTATCCCATATTTATACTTCAATTTAAATATAAAAATATGTCACATTAAAAGTCTCCAACAATTTCATACAATTCGTGTGTGTATATATATATATATAAAGAAGAACAAGACAACAACATTACTTGAGAGGCTAGACTCCTTTAATACATTTTTATAACTACAGGTACGTATATATAACCCAATATCTTCATGTATTAATTTTCAAAGGCATATCTCAACCCTTTGTACTTATTTTATGAAAAGTAGGTTTAATAACTCGACATCCTCTTAAAATATTTGACGTTGCAATAAGTTATAGTATACACCAACAATATGTTAAAGGAATTATGTAAAGTATAAATTTTGGTTTTAATTTATATAACACAAATTGCGAACATAATATTCCACAACCCGTTCAACCAAAACAAAGCAAAAGCTTACGGTGGAAAATAACTTATAGTATATGCCAGCGATATGTTAAGGAATTAGGTAAAGTATAATTTTTGGTTTTAATTTATATAACACGAATTATGAACATAATAATCCACAAATAGTTCAACCAAAACAAAACAATAGCTTACGGTGGAAAATAACTTATAATATACACCAGCGATATGTTAAAGGAATTATGTAAAGTATAATTTTTGGTTTTAATTTATATAACACGAATTACGAACATAATAATCCACAAACAGTTCAACCAAAACAAAACAAAAGTTTACCATGGAAAATATTGTAATTGCTAGTAAAACTACGTGATCCAATCTTGTTTCTTGTGTATCTTGTGGTTAACGCAGTGGAGACCAGTGCTCGCTAGCATAAGACCGCTTTGAGAAGTAATATGTGGGGTAAGGAAAAGTAAACCTAAGGCAAAGCCTATTACAATTGATTTAACAAGCTCAACAGGAGGCATTCTGGTTTCTACAATGAACTAAATAGATAAAACGGGACTGTCAACAACCGCAATCCACATAGACCCTTGGCATTTTTCAAGCCACAAATCGGATATCTAAACTGGATCTATTATGAACCAAGGTAAAAAATAGACACTTAAGGGATCTAAAAGGAGGCAACCATTGGAAACTGATTTACAAAATTAAAACCGACGCAGATTAAAAAAAACACAAAGATGAGATATATACAGTTTGTTGGATTTGCATTAATTTTGAGAACATAGTATAGATCAATGTTAATTTGAAACAAAGTATAGATTAGCGTTAAAATTGAAACAAATTATAAATCCACCACAGAATGAACATAAAAAGCACAGATCAAAATAAAATGATTTGGTAAATCATAAAAAAACATTTTGAGAACTCATTAGATTCAATCACGACAACCAACACAACAATGCAGATCGATCAAAGGAAACACATTTCTACAGATCAATTTAGAAATCACACACAGAGAGTTTTGATACACATCAAGAAAATTAAATTCAACTGAAAATCAACAAAAGAATTCCATTTCGATTTGTGAATCAAATGCTGATGTAGCTCTATTAGGTTTTTGGGAAAACCATCAGTGAAGGCTAACAGATGGAAGTTATATATATATATATATATCAAAAGAAAAAAGAGTAATTATTCACAACAATTTCTGCATTTCGAAATTAAGAATCTTTCCATTCAAATAAACACTAACTAAACAAATGATTACTAGGCAATATGAATCATAATTTTCACAAAATGCAGATTTACAGATCTATGAGTAAGAAAATGATCATATCTACTTACGTGAATCCCAGACAAAGAAACACACTTGGAGAATCAAATCCTCCCAACCATAGGAGGAAACAAATGAATGGTTTTCTCCTCTCCACCCCCGAAATGGATCACCAACCATGCACCAGAACAACAAGTAACTTCCTCGCGACACTCAATCCTCGAGTCTGTAACAAGTTTTCACGATGGACTTATAAAATAAAAAAAATGCTCAACACATGCACTCAACAATCGTTTTCCCCATGCATAACACGATGTCCTGTGCTATTCTAGTGCACTCATATAAATAGCTTTGTCGAGGTCTTATGCCATTCCCAATCAAATCTCCAAACAGATCCTAGTAAATCTCTATGATTTAGGATCTTATCTAGTTTTTTAGTTTTGGATTGGATTTTATTGGTATCAATCACTCTAGCTTGCTTACACATGTTCTTTGGTGCCATGGTTGGTGTTCCCTCATGTAGTTGAGTTCTCCAAGTGTTATTTTCTTTATTAAATAAATAAATAAAAAGGTTTGTTGTGCAAATGTCATTTGAGTTTTTGAGTTTCATAACTCATTACATAATAAAAATAATTTTCAAAACATGAAAATCAAAGAAATTTCATGGGGTATTACAAGAAGGCACTTAATTTTCTTTACATAACTTCCCTCTACATTTCTGCTTCCGCAATGCAGATTGTGGGTTGTGGAAGAACTGAACTTTTTACATAATTTCCTTCTACATTTTTGCTTGCGCAATATGTATTGCGGATTTCAGAAGTGCTTAACTTTCTATTTAATTTCCTTCCGCATTTTCGCTTCCATAGTGCGAATTGTATATTGCGTAAGTACTTATCTTTCTTGGAGAATTTAACCTTTTGCAAGCCATTAATTAGTCAAGGATTACAATCAAAGTGCAAGGACTTCACTAAGTTGGTACACACAAGAATTTGACTACCCTACAAGGGATTTCTTGCATCTGGGTATTAACATCGAAGTTATAAAGCATCCAATTACACTTTGTAGAAACCATAAATCATTAAACAGAGTTTACATTGTTCAAAACTTAACATAGGTAGAAATAAATCATCAAACCACATTTTATGCACAAAAAAATCATACTCTAAGATCCATAGTCTGCAAGGATTTAAAAATTTAAAGGAACCTGGTTGTACATTGATCCGAATGAAAAAGGAACATCCACGTTCCACCCAACCATAGATTTGGACTAGTCTTGTTTTCTTCCCACAGTCACCCCCGAGCTAAACTATGCATGCCATGAGTGGTGGCAACCTACCTCATGTCTAGTTTCCCAGCAAGAAATCACTTGTCTAACATAGAGTGCTCACACAACAAGTATCTCTTTCAGCTTTCCTAACACAGAGTGCTCCCGCATCAAGATTTCTAGCATACTAAGCAGCGTCCTTCCTCCTCCAATATTCTTCTTTTTATAGTTTTTGTTTTCCCTAGGTATTTTTCCAATTAGTGTCCAATTCCTCGTGGAATTCCCGCATCCCACAACGTCCCCTGATTTTCTAGGCCGTGTCTAGTGCCATAACGACATGTTGACACCTGGTGTAACCTCCCTGAGATTTCTCTTCCTTGTCCCCCACTCTTGCATGCATAGTTTCCTCATTCAACGTGGTTGCCCCCATCATTCATTTTTTTCCTTTTATTAAAATCAAAGTGTTTTCAATTACATATTTCCTCCGAGGAATTATTGGCGGATTCCAAATCCAACCAATCTTATTTCACAAAAATAAAACAATAATTCAAAATATTACAAATAATTTTTATTTACTGGGGGATGTTACAAATAGCTTTATTAGGACGCTCCTCAAAATTAAACACATCACGTGGTTGCGGTAAATAGATCATCCCATCAAAAAATTTACCCATGATTCTTTTTGTATGTGACATTACAAGGTTTATTCCAACCTTAGTCTCGTCTGTCCGATGTCAGAATGTATCCTCTGATAACACTGGAATATCCATAAAAACTAGAAAAAAAATCTGGAAAAAACTAGCAATGGATTTAACAAAATAAAAATAAATCATTCCCACTTGATTCTACTTGTTGGTACTAGACTATGATTGTCAACCTCAATTTGACTCTAGGACCATTTCTAGAGAAAGAGGACTGAAAAAACCAACCAATCGACCATATTCCATTTTTGGATCTCCATTCTGAAAACCCTGTCTAAGTTGTCTATTGCCTTCTAAGTTTCTTTACTTAAGAGAAGAAAATATCCATTAATAAAAAATAAAAATAAAACGTCATATTTATGTCTTAAAAATTACCATGAGTTCTAGGATGATTGTCATAACAAAGAAGTACACCATGTCTAAGTCTAATATCTTTGCATAACTACTCCAACTAAGCAACTTGCTTTGAATCCTTTTTAATTGTAAAGTACTCTTACTAGGATAGGAAACTACATGGTTCCTCTTACTCCAACTCATCACAACTCTTTTAAATGTTGTAAATATATATGTTAAACTTAAATGGATGAATATATAATTTTTCATCTAGATTGGTAGTTTGTGGGAGGAAATATTACATGAATTGGCTTATAGGGCCATTTTAGAAGCATGTCTTACTTTGTAGTGTCAAGAACATTCCAAGGCCCATTTGAGGCATTAAATTGTTCAGGTACACAGGGTACTCCCAAAAGACCAAACACCTTGAGCAACCACTTCACACAAATAGATCATAGATCAACACACTGATGTTTGTCACGTGGTTAAAACCATCGAGAGGGAAACAGTCCATGGCCCCAGCCAAATAACTACTTGGAGCAATTTATTATGCAAAAGAAATAAAGTTACATGAGCTTCTCATAATTGATCAACTAGCCAAGGACCCTCCATGCTCTTTAAATAGAGATCATGGACCAATCGGGTGTTGAGCCATGGATCAATGGTAGGTATGATCTAAGAGAAGTTGAACCATCGCATCACTTTATGTCTAGAGCATATCGTGACCGTCGGATTAGAATATTTACAAATGCATACTAATTCATACTAAAGAAACACACTTTACCTAACGGATATATTACACAAGTTGACCCTAACTAAACCCTAAGTGTCTAAATATCCTAACATCCCCCCTTAAGAACAACTTGGGATAGGATTGAAGGATTTACAAAAGTGACACTATTAGGAGAAGGAAGGAGACATTAGAGCCTATCCCCCCTTAAGGACACATTCATGAACTCCTAACATAGATCGAAGTTTAGAAAACTTCGCTTTTGTAAGAGACTTGTTAAAGATGTATACAACTTGATCATCTGTAGGGAAATAGAGCATTTCAAGAACACAATCATGAACAAGATTTATGATGAAGTGCATGTGTAGCTCAATGTGTTTGTTGCATTGATGTAGAACTGGATCTTTGGAAAGCTTGATGGAACTTTGATTGTCGCACCAAAGTGGAGTAGGCTGCTGCTGCTCGAATCCAAACTCTGAAAGGATCTGTCAAAGCCATAAAGCTTCCTTACTGGCATTAACGGTGACTCGATATTCTACTTCTTTTGAAGAAAGAGCAAGAGCTTGTTGTTTCTTACAAGCCCAAGCGACATGTCCAGATCCCAGACTGAAAACATAACCTGCAGTAGACTTTCGATCATCAGGATCGCCAACCCAATCTGAATCAGTGAAACCAACCAACAAAGGTTTCCCCCCTATATTGTAATGAATCCCAAACTGATTTGTACCTCGAATATATCAAAGTATTCTTTTTCCTGCATTCTAGTTACTTTCATGAGGAGTTTGCATATAACGGGCAACACGACCAATGGAAAAGGAATGGTCAGGATGGGAATGAGTCAAGTATAAAAGACTACCAGCAAGCTGGCGATATAAGGTGGCATCTACTTCAGGGGAAGTACAAGTGGCAGAAATTTTGACTCCAGACTGGAAGGGAGAAGGGGCCGGTTTACAATCTTCCATGTGGAAGCGACAAAGAAGGTCACAAGCATACTTAGACTGGGAAAGAAATATTCCTTCTTTGGTTTCCAAGACTTGGAGACCAAAAAAATAATGCAAATGTCCTAAGTCTAACATTTCAAAATTTTGCTTAAGACTAGATTTCACATGGGTTATAAGTTTAGGGTCACTACCAGTAAGGATAAGATCATCAACATAAAGAACAAGTATGATGAGATGGTTTCCTACTTTCTTGGTATAGACATTGGGGTCAGAATGGCATCTAGAAAAACCAGTGTCAAGGAGAAAGCTATCCATTTTGGCATACCAAGCTCTAGGATCTTGATTAAGGCCATATAAGGATTTCTTAAGGAGATAGACAAGGCTAGAGTTATCCTGAACATATCCAGGAGGATGTTCCATGTAAATTTCCTCCTATAAATCACCATGTAAAAAGGTAGACTTGACATCCATTTGATGGACTTCCCAGTTATGTAAGGCTACAAGGGAAAGAACAAGGCGGATGGAATTCATTTTTGCAATAGGAGCAAAGGTTTCATTGTAGTCAATCCCTTCAACATGGGAAAAAACCTTTGGCAACTAACCTTTCCTTAAGTCCTTCAACACTTCCATCTGATGCATACTTAGTTCTATAGACCCATTTACATATGACAAGTTTTCTTCCTTTTGGAAGAGGAACAATATCCCAAGTATTGTTCGCCATTAAGGAATGATATTCTTCATCCATAGCTGCAGCCCAATCTGGATTTCTTGAAGCTTCTGCAAAAGTTTCTAGATCATGATTCTCAAAAACTTGAGCCAAAAGAGAAGAGGCTCGCTAAAATTGAGAACGTGTTCGATGCTGATCTCTAGGATCACTAGCAAGATCACCAGCTGCTTCACATGTTGAATGGACCCATCGAGGAAGCATTGGTGCTAGTGCAATTGGAGGAACATGAGTAGGTAGAGGTGGATTTTCATCCTCACTATCATCATCAGAAATTGGATTTGGAAACCTGTCAAGGAAGTTGGAAGAAGAAGAAGAAGAAGGCACAATCGTTGAATCAGGCTCGCAAGCTAAAGATGGCACACTTGCCAAGTTAGGCTCGTAGGCCAAGAGATTTTCATCAACTTTAACATCTCTTCTAATTATTATATCATGTGAATGGGGCTGAAGAAGTCTATAACCTTTTACATCTTCTGAATATCCAAAAAATATGCACTTTTCACTTTTAGGCTGCAATGCTTTCTATTTTTCATCTAGAATGTGAGCCCATGCTTCACAACCAAACACACGAAAGTGACTTACATCTGGTTTAATTTTACTCCATGCTTATTCCAGTGTTATACCTTGTAAAACTTTAGTAGGTGTGCGATTAACTATGTAATTTGCACAATTTGTGGCCTCAACCCAATATTGAAGACTTAGTCCCTTAGATTGGATCATACAATTAGCCATTTATTTTAAAGTTCGGTTCTTCCGTTCAGCTACACCATTTTGTTGTGGTGTATATGGAATAGTGTGTTGTTGTTGGATTCCTTGTCCAGTGCAAAAAGTAGTGAACTTGTTGTTAACATATTCTCCTCCATTGCCATATCTTAACTTAATAATTTGATGACCAGATTGTTTTTCAACAAGGGCCTTGTAGGCCAAGAACATGTTAAATACTTCGCTCTTAAGTTTTAGGAAGCAAACCCAAGTGCGTCTGGAGTAGTCATCAATGAAAGTTAAGAAATATTTGAAACCAGAAAAGGATGCAGATGAAAGAGGGTCACACAAGTCACTATGGAAAATCTCTAAGGGAACCGAGGCATGCCAAGAGGCACATTTGTCAAAACTGTCCCAATGATTTTTTCCGAGTACACAACCGAAACAAACACCATCCTTGCAAGATACCATCGGAATACCAGTCACCATATTATATTTACATAGTTGTTGAAATAATCGATAATTCAAGTGACCAAATCGCTCATGCCAATGTTTGCTCAAGTTATCACTATGAGCAACAAAAACTGAAGGAAAAGGTGATGACCCAAAGTTGTTAAATTTGTACAACCTGGTAATATCATCAACAGTTCCAGTAGCAAGGACATTTTGAGTATTTTTAAAATCCTTGATTACAACTTGGTGAGGTGTAAATGTCACAGTTTTACCTTCACCCGAATGAGTAATTTGATAGACTGATAACAAATTGCAAGAAATTTTTGGAACACATAATACATCACTGAAACGACCATTTTCTACTAGAACTGTTCTAGATCCTACAACACTTAGAGATCTATCATCACCAACAAATATTTGCTTGGTGTTACATTCATGCATAGTAGAAAAGATGGCTTGATCCTTAGCCATATGATAAGATGCTCCAGAATCAATGAGCCATTCATTTCAAGTAGAAGAAGAAGATGCAGTATCAGAGTAAACAGAAGCACAAAGTACATGTCCATGATAGATAGATTCTGAAGACGAATCTAGGCTGATGTGGTGCTTCTTCATTGCTGCTTCCAAGGCTTCCATCTTCTTGAAACACTTAGATTCATCATGATTATCTTTCCCACAAAAATTGCAATGATGCTCAGTCTTCTTTCCTTTTGGCTTGGATCCTTTGTCATTTTTTAAGGAAGGAGCTAACTGAGAGGGTTTGGGACCCTTGTTGTTTGGCTTATTATTGCAAAAATTCTGTTTCTTGGGAGGCTTGGACTTTTCTTTCTGTTGGGACAATAAGGCTTTCCTAGATGTATCTGCATTGTTAATTATTCCGAGATGAATGAGCTTATATTGTTCTCTAATTAAGGAATCACAAAATGATTCAAGACTAGGCTCTTGATAGCTAGCTGCAGTCAAGGATTCTTTCATGGAGTAGATTGTAGATACAAAAACAGAATATGCAGGTCCAAGTTTGAAAAGAATATGATAAATACATTGTTTGTCTTCTTTCTTAATCTTGCATTCTGCACATAAGAGTCTAAGATTTTTATACTTAGATAAATAGTCTTGAATGCAAGAAAAATCATTTAGATTCAAGGAAATCAACTCATTCTCAAGTTTATGACCCCAAATTTCATTGTGTTTACGAAACACAGATTCCAATTTTTCCCAAGCTGTATCAGGTTCATCAATTCCAGATATGTGGAATCATGAATCAGTAGATATTGAAATCCCAATCAACCCATGAGCTTCATCACATCTATTTTCCCATTTAATTTTCTTATCATCATCAGTGGGTTCTATTTCTTTCCCTAAGGTTATCCTGAAAAGTCCCCTACTTCGCAGAACATCCTCCATACGAGATTTCCATGAGAAATAGTTAGAACTTGTAAGTATAATATCATAAGGGATGGCCATATTGTAAAATAATGACTGAAATAATAGAAACTAACTGTCTAGATGCAAAGAGCTCGAAAAAATATGCGGTTTAAAAAAAAAACGACACTGAAAACTGATTCTGGATGATGAAGTTATGCTTGATCAAAGAAAATGTTGAAGATGTCCCCAATAATGACATGGTAGATATTAACTTTACCAAATAAAAAAAAGAACCCCCCTCTTCCCAAGATCAACCTTTGACAAGAACTTTACAATAAAGTTACTTTTAAGTGAATCACTTTTGTAGAATAGGTGATGTTCACTTTTACAATAATGTTATTTTAAATGGTGCGGAAATAAATTAAAAGACTTAAGTGCATGCACTAAAAATTAGCTTAATAAGACTTGAACTCAAGACCTATTAAGGAATAAAGCAACTTTGGACCAAGTGAGCTAAGTTTAAAAGGTACGTAAAAGAATGGAAAGAGGAAGGGGCTTTTTTTTTTCTCTTCTCTCTCGTTCTCCATGCTTACATTTTTTTTTTGCAAATCACAAAAAAAACGAACAAAAACAAACAAAAAAAATTCCACACAATGCAGTTAGATCTTGGTTAGCTTACTCGGAAAGTCTACGTTTTCAAATTTTCTCGTTGTTTCTGATTTGCCGTGATCGCACAAGGTGCACAACGAAGAACATGCGTAGCTGAGAAGACAAGAAAAAAACTTTCCCTTTCTGTTTCTAATTCGTTGCGATCTCAAGTGCATGAAAAAGAGCATACGCAGCCAGGGAAGACAACAGTCTGAGACTAAAACAATAAAGATCAAATACTAAAATTGAAAAAATATGAGAGATTTGCCTAAATGGGCGTTTCTGGATCAAATGGAAACAATTTTTGATGAAACAAAAATTATTTCCCAATGAAAATGACGCTCTGGACACAATGGAATAGCTCCCACATGCCACAAATGCACAGAAACTTCAGAACCAAAAACCCTTTCAAGGTTTCGACAACAGCGGTTCCAGATCTTGATTAAAACCGAAAACTATTCTTCATAAACGCTCTGATACCATGTTCGAGTACATAGGGTACTCCCAAAATACCGAACACCTTGAGCAACTGCTTCACACAAAATAGATCACATATCAAAACACTGATGTTTGTCACGTGGTTAAAACCCTCGAGAGGGAAACGGTCCATGGCCCCAATGAAATAGCTACTTGGAGCAATTTATTATGCAAAAGAAAGAAAGTTACATGAGCTTCTCATAATCAATCAACTAGCCAAGGACCCTCCATGCTCTTTAAATAGAGATCATGGACCAATCGGGTGTTAAGCCACGGATCAATGGTAGGTATGATCTAAGAGAAGTTGAATCGTCGGGTCGCTTTATGTCTAGAGCATATCGTGATTGTCGGATTAGCATATTTACAAATGCATACTAATGCATACTAAAGAAACACACTTTACCTAACGGATATATTACACAAGTTGACTTTAACTAACTCCTAAGTGTCTAAATATCCTAACATAAACTATGTTTTTTGGTGTAAAAAATTCAATAAACATTGTTGGTATTCCCTTGACATTATTCTACACTATGAGATTTGTCTGGCGACTCAAAGGTCACCTCGATCGAAGTTTGTATGAGGAATTTACACCTCTCACAAGTTGAACTATCATATTGACCACCATGGTATCAAGTGGATTCCATGTTAACACTCATTGCCAACACTATAACTATAATAGAGGGTATATAGTCATGTGGAGTTTCAAGAACATTCTATAAGGTCAAAAACTATAACCTAATCGAGATTTGAGGCATGGCAAACTCTAAAATTAACCCTAGATGACTATGAGGACATTGCTAAATACAGGGTAGCTAGGAAAAGAAAGGGGTTCCATTCTTATGATATTATTGTATTATTCCATAGCTAAGAAATAGTTATAGAGTGGATACTAGAGTGTAGTAGAGGGTGTGGGAGATCCTATGGGAACCATACAATCCACGGTGTCATAGGTAACTCCATAGAGAGTACCACTTTTTTTGTATTTACATAGCATATTGCAGAAGGAAATATCAAGGCATAGTCCTCACTTCTGGATGGGTTTTTATCCATAGTGGATGACGAGTCTTCCCAAGGTATATCTTGTATTATTTATGTCGATGTATGGATGTGTTGTTTCGATCTAGATATTTCCTTTAAGTTTCGGTTTATTTTAGCATTCTGTGAGATTAAGCTAAGAACAATGAGTCTTAAACCTTTAGTACTACATAACTAAGAGTTTGCATAAAGTTGTAAGATATGTTGTGATGAACTGTTTTGATGGAATGTTCATTGCGTTTATAAATCATATGCACTATTGAAATTTTTATCGTCCACATCACCTTCTTATTCAACATCAATAAAACTATGCATATATAGAGCTAATTGCTCCCATCTCCCTTGTTTATGGAAATACTTCATAATAAATAGGGTCATAGTATTGATAGAGCAAGTGAGAGAACAACAACTCTAAGTTGCAATTCCACTTAAGTACTTAAAGATAAGCAAAAGAGAGAAGAGAGGAATACTTAGGCCAATTTTCTAGTTTCCTTGGTGTAACTTGTGATCCAATGAAAATGTATTTTGCACGTCAAATCTACTACAAATTTGCACACAAGTCACCAATTAAACTTAATCAAACCTTTCTAAACATCAATAAATGATAATTCATGTGATACAAAGTCTTAATTAACTAAAAAATAATAATATCAAGATTCAAATGATTCCTCTTCCAAACACTCCACACATATAAATCATGAAAACATAAATTAAAACACAATTTGGAGGAGGGTGATAGGGGGGACCTGCAAGGGAGGAGAAGAGAGATATCCACATGTTAGAATATAATAATAATTATAATATAAAAAATTATAAGAGAAATAAAATATACAAGAAACCATATCACAATTTACGCACAATGTTTATATCGAAAACCCACAACTAGGGAAAACAACCATAATAGATATATTATCTAGCTTGACCTAAACTAGACAAGCAGGGCAAGGTGAGCTAGCCACCGCTCACCACTAGAACAAATTACAATGGAGTGTTACAATCCTTTTATAGGATTCATTGCATGCAATACCTTGGTCCAATACCATGGGCTGCTAAATACCATTGGCCCACAACTATGTGCTAAGACCTAAACCATTTGATGCATTCCTAAGTCAATGTTAAACCTAAAAATCCCCCCTTTAAACTTGACCTGGATTAAATCACCAACCCCCCTTAATGTTTTAACTGAGAAATATCCACATTTCCCTTTATCATCTAGGTCTACATGACTTTACCAATGAGTTTCCAAGGATGCTATCTATCACCTAGGTCTACCTAGATGTTACCAATGAGTTACCAGGGGTAAGCATGCCTAGCCAGGTCTTATATTTGTATTCCCATTTACATCCAATAAATTTTTCAACTCAATTACAATAATATTTTTTCATGTCTCATGGTGACTTCAGCATCACCATCCATTGCTACATTCTCTCACCTTTCCTTGCTTGTATTCTTGTTTGTCATCTTCCATGCCTCCTTTTGTACTTGCATACAAAATTTCCATTGACATCCATATAAAATGAATCCATCTACTAGATTACATGGGTCCTCAACCACTGTAACCACCAATTCTTTGGTAATTCTATTCATCTACATGGTTCATCTACATGGTTCATCAACCTTGGTCCAAAAACTGAGATTAAGCCCTCTCATGTTCCTCCCACAATTGAAGACTTTACCTCTTTGATTCAACATCAAGATAGGATACAAGTACACTTGGCACCCTCATACCTATCCTAGTGGCTCATCCCACAACTTGATGCCACATCCCTTGTTTTTCACGTAAAAGGGATACAACTATTTGCTGTGCTTCTAAGCACCCAGGGAAACCACATTTTGACATGAAACAAAAATTGTTGGGGTGTCAAATACCATCGACCATGCACCCCACAACAATACATCAATACTACACCAAGCATTCACTTCACAGAATCTCATCTGAGCTCTGATTCCAATTCTTAGTTTTTTACAAGAATACAACAATAAGAGAGAAAAACATTTAATAAGAAACAACTTAAGAGACAACAATATACCTTGGAAAACCCCATGAGGAGAAAAATATTCCAATAAAGATCTTCATTACATGGCCAACATCGGCTAACCAAGCCAAGTGAGATAAACACCACTCACCTCTAGCCTGCATTACAGTGGAGTGTGTCAATCCTTTTTATAGGCTTCATTACATGCAATACCTTGGGACAATACCATGAGACACCAAACACCTTGGGCCACCAAATAGAGTTTTATTTGACCCAAAACAAGATTATCTCATTGACTCATTCACTGAGTCATGGTTAATGTTGTAATCTCACAGATCACATAAGGTTACCAATAATACATACTAAAACATACATAAATATAGAACAGAGACAAGAGACAAGAACAGATAGGAATAAATAGATTATATTATTATGAGTCCATACAATGCAGAGAACTGAACTGAGTTCTCGTTTGGCTCAACAGCCTAATATATACAATTTACAAACAGTTACAAAATAACTACCTGTCGATTCGGTGAACCGACACGACTTTTAGGTAGCCGACCTAATCTTCTAGTTTAGTCGGCCGACCGACTTAGTTGGCTGATCGACTAAGTCGGCCCATCGACTTAGTCAATTGATCGACTAAGTCGGTCCTTGTTCAATTCGACTTATTGACTTGCTCCTTCTACATCTTCCCCACGAACAAAACGTTTCTTCGTCCCAAAGAAACAGGGGGGTACAAAAAATAAGTTTGTTATGGGCCTCCAAAACTTTATTGTGGCGGACTGTGAAGACGGATGGTTGGTCTTTTCTAGACACAGACCTCGACAATGGCCAGAGCTGTGATGGCAAGGTGATGTTGGAAATCTGTCCAGCTCTGCAAAATTTTCTGGATGTCGATAGTTAATGTAGTTAAGCTTGACAGGACTGACATCTTTTCCGAGATGGGGACTTCCGCGATCTTTTCCATGTTGGCGCCCAGGAACTAGTTATGCTCTTCTACTGTGTCGATGAGTCATTTCATCTGTGGGCAGGTGATGTCAACTTTCTCTAAGTTGGGAAGAGCTTGTTGCACCCACTGATGTGCTTCCCGTTCTAGTTTCTGCGGTTTGTGGGTTTCCAGCACTATCTGTTCTTCTATCGTCGGTCGAAGTGCTGCCTCCATGGCTTCCTACTCTCTAAAGCCTGAATGCCTTGACGAGTCTGTTGTGTCTGCTGATAGACCTGCCCATAGTGAGTAGGCCAGTCTCTTAAGACTTATTTGGTGATGACAGTCTCCTCCATATGGTCCTGTAGCACTTTGTAAGCTTTCTAGAATGCAGTGTGCTGCACCAATAGAAGTCTTGAAGTTTCCTCTTTCTGTTCCTCCTTAGTTTCCTGGAGGCGTGCCTAGATGGTCGACACCATGCTCTCAAATAGATGGTACGCTCTTTCAAGCGGTCTATCTGTGTCGACTTCGATAGGGCCTGGGATGACGGATTGAGCTAAAGTCCTGCATTTGCCGAGAAACTCAATCTGTTTTGTATTTTTGTCTGTTAGTTCTTTGGTTCTTCGCTCAGCCCTTGTCTTTGCTTCTTTGGCCAGGGTTTTGAGAAGTTGGCCCACCTCTGTGTCGGTCAAGGAGCTTGCATCTCTTAAGCTAATCTGAAGGATGGGAGTTTTTGCATGATGCTCCTTCCTCTTCTTGTGCTTTTATGCCTCTATCTCCTGTGTACCTGCAAGAGGTTGGGGGGGCCTTTGGTTTGCGGGATGGAAGTCGATGGTTTTTCTGGTTGGGGAGGTGGCATGACCACCTCCGGCTGTGTGGATGGAGTTGGTTGTGATAGGTCTGGCTGTGAATCAGGGGGTGGTGGGGGTGGTGGGGATGGTGGTGGCAGTGGTGATGGAGTGGGGGAATGGTCAGGGGTAATGGGTTTGGGGGAAGTGCAATGTGGACTTTCGTCGGGAGTTATGTCTGCTTCCGGTGGTGTAGTGGTGGGTAGGTCAGCCTGGGGTTCGGGGTTGATTGGTTCAATGGTAGACTGCACGTGTCCAATCATGTCTCTTTCTTGGTTGGATTGGGTGAAGGTCGACGCGAGGTGTGCAAATACCCTAGGGTGTGTTCCGCTTCCTGTATAGAGAGGATCTTTTGTGTAAATTTTCTGAGCCGACTGAAACAGCTCAGGTAGCATCTCGAAGAAAGATTTTAGCTCGGTATCTTTTTCAAACTGCTTTCATTGTCTCCGGTATCGCACTCTTGTATAAGTTGAGGGGACTGACCAACTATTGTGCCATTGCTTGCTCCTCGACTAGTGGTGTCGGTGATGGAGGTGGAGGGGTCGACACAAGATCGACGATGTTTTCAGCCGTCGTCGTTGTTTTTTCCTTCTTTGGTCGACCTTCAGGGGCTCCTGCTTCAATAAACCACTGAAAATGAGTTTCAACTGGTACTTTGTTTGCGGCGGCATCCTCTATAATGTCAAGGGCCGCAGCTGCCAGTTCGTCTTCATCATCGGATGATTCGGCAATGATAAGCTTGCGCTTACCTTTGCCTTGTTGTTCTTTTTGCGCTCTGATTTTCTTTCTGGCTGTGGCTATCTTCGTGGCCAGTTTCTTAATGATTCCTCTTGACACAGCATACTCAGGGTTGTCAAGATCGACTTCACCCATCGGTTCCTAGGTTGGGACGACACTTTCTGGAGCCGGAGGAGTTGTTTGCTGTTGTGGTTGTGGCTATGGTTCCGTCGGCTGTGGGTCAGCTCTCTTTGCGGTCGGAGGCTTGATAGTTATTTGTACCTGACCGGTGGGATCGACCAGTATGTCCTTCGACACAAATGTACTGATGTAGAGGTTGATCTCATAGTCTTCCTCTTTCTCTTGGTCGGTGAGTGGCTCCTCGATTGAGAAGTCGACCTGTTTCGCTGCCTCGGGCACTGGTATTTTTGTCTTCGCCTGTTGAGCAATTCCCGTAAGATTTGGTCGATAGAAGGGTAGTAGTCGAGGGCTTTGGCCTTGGGTTCCTCACCCTACATATACCACACTGAGGTATGGTCGAGCTCCAACTGTATGTGGGAGTTCGCTGGTAGATTTCATCAGATGTTTTGAGGCACCCTCCATCTAGTCGTGCGAACCTTTAGTTGTTGGAACCAGTTTTCCAGAAACATTTTCCCCTACGCTAGCTCATGCAGGGTTCCTATCTGGGAAAAGGGTTTGAACCTATACATGTCTAACTTTGATGGCTCTCGGAAGACTCAGCTTCCTTTGGGACAGATGTGGTACATAACGATCCAAAGGATGAGGGAGGGGAACTTGATGATTCCTCCCGTCTCTTGGCATCACTCGTAGATGGTTTTGATCATGTCGGTGACATAATCCCCCCATATGTAGATTCGATCGTCGATGGTAATAGTGTCGACGGCCTCCAGCATTTCCAATTTGAGGTCGCTTCCTCGACCTGCTAATGTGAGTGTGATGGCGATGATTTTTTCCACAATCTGTGGCGTTCGAGTTGTGATTTGGTCGATCATCAACCCTTTGGAGTTTTTCCCGGACGACGATCCCATAAGTTCTTTGACCAGTCCTTATTTTATTCCATCTAGTATAGGGTCTCCTTTGTTAGACAGGCGAGTGAGTTTGGCGATGACATCCCCGGCAATGTCGATCGGTGCATCAAAGTAGAACCGACTGTTGTGGTATCGGCTGATAATGAATTTTACAGCAGCTTCTTTTGTCCCACCAAAGCTTGCCATCAGAGGTGCATTGGCATATCCAAAGAGGGTGCTGCGTCAGAATTTTTCAGCTGCTTGGGTCATTCTTTTGTTGACAAAGGCCCATTCTTGGATCTCATCCCATAGTTTCTGCCATGGGCCATCCTATACTTTGGCGTTTTTGATGTTCTTTAATCTATGGACCAAAGGTGTATCCGCAGCTTGTATCTCTTTTGCGTTGGTCGATGCTTTGGTCTGTTTGGGGGCCATTGTATCTATTTGGTCGAGGTTACTATAGGGTGCTTGGATTTTGGTCGACTGAGTGTGCAAATGTTCTGTGTGTAAAGGGTGCGGTGAATGAACCTTCGACAGTCCAGTATTTATAGGTGAGGGTGTGGTTGTGTGCGGTAATGGATGTATTAATGGCGGACTTGACATTCCAGCTGTAATACAAGAGTGTGAAATAATGGTGGATTGCTTTCGGTGCTCGAGGTCATAAATACGCGATGGGACTTTTGAGGTCGTCGACCGGTGTCGGTGCTGAGAATGGTCAACAAGAATGGTTGATGAAGATGCTCGATGGTCATGATGTCGGTTGTTGATGTAGTAATTTCCTGTCATGGTGTTGTGTCTGTGGTATTATTTTGACTTTTGGGATTTTTAGCTTTTTATGGATTTTGGTTGCCGGTTATGGCCGTTATATGAATTTTTTTTTTCAGTTTCTGTAACGTTTTAGTCGGCCTCCATTAACGAGCTTTCGAAATACTAGGATCTGCAACGTTTTTAGTCAGACTGAACCATTGGGATGTATCTCTTCGACAACGTAAGGTCCCATCCATTATGTGTGGAGCTTCTTGGGTTTTCCTTTGACACGACTATTGTAGAGTAACGCAAGGTCGCCGACCGATAGGTTTTTGTTTTTAATGTTGCGTTCGTGCCATGCTTTCTGTTGTTGCTTCTGAATTTGTTGGTGTTGTATAGCCATGAGTCTGTGTTCTTCCAGCTTGCTGAGGTGAAATATTCGGTCCTTTCTTGCATGTTCGACATCGACATGTAGTAGTTGTGCAATGATAGGTGGCTGCTGTCAGAAATGTAGGGGGACGATTGCTTCTTGTTTGTAGACTTATAGAAATGGGGTTTGGTTGGTCGACCATTTATAGGTTGTCCTGTACGCCCATAAGACTACAGGGATTTTCTCGTCCTAGTAGTCCTTGTCAGTATTGCATATTTTTGTTAACCCTTTTGTTAATGTTTTATTGAAATCTTCAATCACGCCATTCGACTAAGGATGATGTGGTGTACTCCATCGATGGTCGATGTGGAATTGGCGGTCAAGTTTTTGATAGTTTTGTTGATAAAGTGTGTCCCTTGGTCGCTGATCAATGTTACTGGGCATCCGAATCTAGTGATGATGTTTTCATAGATAAACTTAGCGGCCACCTCACTTGAACAGGTATCGACAGGTTAAGCTTCTGCCCATTTAGTGACATATTCTACTGCAGTGATAATATATCTTGCACCTGATCTTCTGGTTGGGATAGGAAATGGTCCTACGAAGTCTATAGCACAGATTTCAAATGTGAGACTAGGGTTTATTGATATCAAGGGAATTTCTGTGCTTGGTAGGGATCGACCAAGTCGTTGACATCTGTCACATGGACTAACAAAACTTTTGCAATCTCTGTGGAGCATCGGCCACCATAGTCCTGACTGTTGGATTTTCTTTGCAGTTGTGTTTGCTTGGAAATGTCCTCTTGCAGGTCCATAGTGTGCTTCATGCACGATTTGGTCTCGCTCATGTTCGAGTGCACACCTTCCGAGGATTTCGTCTAATCCCATTTTGTATAAAAATCCATTGATGAGGCTGTATGGTGCAACCTTCATAGCTAAGATTTGTTTTTTCTTGGTATTCATACCTTTTGGTTCCTGACTGGTTTCTAAGAACTGAGCTATTTCTTCTAGTTCTTCTGGCACTGCTTCGATGCGAAATAAATGTGCACCCGGTAAGTCGTCGTCAACTCCGGTCGGTTCCTCTCCTGTGTCTATGCAGGATAGATGGTCAGGTATGACATTTAGCTTACATGGTCGAACAACAACTTCAAACTCAAATTCTTGGAAAAGAAGTATCCAGCGACAAATTCTCCCATGATGGAGTGGTTTATTGACAAGGTACTTCAGGGCTTGATGGTCGGTATAGAATGTGAAGGGGTTTACCAAGAGGTAATGTCGATACTTTTGGAGGGAAAAGACCATACCTACGGCTTCTCTCTCTGTAGTCGAATAGTTTATTTCAACCTTATTTAATTTCTGACTGTTGTAAGCTATATGGTAATCCATTCCATCATCCCTTGGTTGAGTTAGGATTTCTCCGATTGCTATTCCTGATGCATCGATATGCACATGGAATTTGGTCGACCAGTTTGGAAATTTTAAGATGGGAGCTTCAACTAGTTTTCTTTTCAATTTGTCGAAGGAGATCTGGCATTCCTCTATCCACTTAAACTCTTGATCTTCCTTTAGTAGTTCTTCCAGAGGATAGGTCATATCTGAATAGTGTCTTATGAATTTTCAGTAATAACCTGTATGGCCAAGTAACACCCTGACTTGTCTAGGGTTTACCGGTGGTTTCAAGTTGAGGATAATTTTAATCTTTGCAAAGTTGACCTTGATACCATATTTACAGACAATATGCCCTAAGAGTATGCCCATGGGAGTCATAAATATACATTTCTTAATGTTCAGGGAGAGTTGAATCTGTCGAAATCTCTCCAGCATAAGTCTGAGCCATTTGTAGTGGTCTTTTAAGGTGGAGTATATTGTCCAGTCGTCGAAGTACACTGCCATGGTCTTATATATGTATTCTTGGAATGTCTTGACAACAATTCGAGAAAACACTGCAGGTGCATTATTTAAACCAAAAGGCATAACTCTGTAAGCAAAGGAACCAAATTCACACACAAAAGTTGTCTTCTTTTGATCTTCTTTAGCTATTAGTACTTGGTTATAGCCTAAGAATCCATCTGTAAATGAGTAGCATTCATGTCCTGCAACTTCATTCAATATTTCATCAGCATAGGGGGTTGGGAATGGGTCTGTCAGTGTTACTTTGTTGAGCTCCCTAAAGTCGACACAAATTCTTAACCTTGTCAGGTCATGTTTCTTGGGCTGAACGACCATTGGACTTGCCTATTCCGATTGGTCAATAGGGTAAATGATCCCTGCTGTTAACATGTTGTTGATTTCCTTTTTGACTATCTCCTTGTACTTGTGAGCCAGTTTATAAGGTATTTTATTAACAGGACGGACATCAGGTTTAGTATCAATTTTCATTTCTCCCATTTCTTGTACTAAGCATTTTAGGTCTTTATAGTCCTTGGAAAATACATCTTGGAACTCTCTTAGTAAGTTCACAATTTCGGTGGTCTGTTGTTCGTTCCAGTAGTCACCAATCTTTGCTAGTTTTGGTCGGTTGTCGTTTGAAATGTCGACCTATTTAGTTTTTACTTTGGCATCAATCCACTCTAGTGCTTTAGCTTCATTAATCGGTCAACTTCCTTCTTTGAATTGTGAGAATGTGGCAGGGAAGTCGGTTGTAGTCATTCTGTCAAGATCTTGTTTGCCAATTGTCGTAACTTTCAGGATCGAGTGGATAGGTTTTGTTGTTTCAAAGTGGTTGGATTTCCATCTGAAGCTCTTTCCTTTTGTGTTTTCATTTTCTAGTTGTAAACGGGTCGACTGTGGTCTCGACTCTGTTTGTATATTGTGACAGTCTTTGATCTGTCGATGGTCTTGGGAGGGTTGTTTTTCGGTTGGTTGGATAAATTGTTTAATTTGTTTTGCTGTCTCAACTAGATTTTGATTTTGGGGTATGAAGTTGAAGTATTTAATAAAAATTTCCCTGAGTTCGTTCCAAAAGAATGTTTCACCCCTAGCTTCCTCCATCTTGTACCATTTATTTGGCAAGTCGGCTAGGGTTGAGGGGAACAAATGTGGCCAGGCTCTCTCATCTTTATATCCAAGTCTTATCCACTCCGTTTCACAAGTTTTGATATGTTACTCGAGGTTTTGACCTTGGGTAAAGATAGGTATCTGAACTTTCTAAGTTAACTTCTTTTCTCCAAACCTCTCGACAAATTAAGTCGAAGTAGTTGTCCAGGTCTGTAATTTTGTCTGATGGGTGTCCCACCATCTAGATGCTTGACCTGTAAACGTTTCAACTAAGCTTTGAAGTCGGCCATGTTCACCAATATTTTTAGATACTTGTTCAATATGCATGACTGGTGATTCCCTCTCCTTATACCTTGGTAGTTGTGTAGTATTTAAGTTGGTTGGTTGTAAGGTGGGGCGTTCCCTTAGTTTATTTTCAAATATTTTGGGGATAACTGATACTATGAAGCACCGTCAGGTAGGTTTTCTTTGTACTTTGTGTATATTCCAGCACCCTCTAGCTTGTGTTTCGTAATTTTCTATCTCCCAGTCATATAATTCAGCATTCGAGTTATAACCAATTGAGTCTTGGTTACCTAAGTTAAGTTCTCCATGGATGTTTGGTTCTGTGTAGTCTGCATTGTTGTGGATCTGGTAAAGTTGTCTAACATTGACTTCTTCATCAATAGGTTCCATCCAAGGCTCTCCTTGGGATGGATGAATGGGTACAATGACTTTTTGACCATTCCCTTTTAACTTGATTCGTTCCTTATCCAAGGATATGGATGCTTTCATCTTTCTTCCCCAAGGTCGACCGACTAGTGTTGGGAAGGAGCTAGATCCCTCTTTTGGGTCAATAATTTCAAAATCAACCTTGGTTGAGATTCCTTTGATGGTCGTGTCAACATTTTTCCAGACCCCAATGGGTTCAATTAGGCCTTGGTCGGCGAGTTTTAGGTAAATGCCTGATTCGTAGAGTTGAGGTCTGCCCATCTGTTCCCAAGTATCGCGAGTCATGATATTCACTTGGGACCCAAAGTCGAGCACTTCTTGTTGGACATGGTAACCTTCGATTTCCAGGTCGACAAGTGGGTCGGCATCGCTTTTGTCTTTTTGGTTCAAGATGCAGATGTTTTTTGTTTGTTTTTCAAGGTTGGTACCTCTTATTTCATGTAACAAGTTTATGAACTGTGATACTAATTTATCTGTTTGAACAAGTTGGATTAGCTGATTTATTATGCTGTGTCGACTGTTATCAAGGTCTTCTTGTCGTGCAATGTCTTAAAATGTGTTAGTTGCTTGTTGATATGTTTGTTTTTCCTTCATAGGGTCAGGATAAACATTTGTGTCTTTAATCTTACTAATTCTGGGGTTATCAGGTCCTATTTTTGTGCCGTTTTGAGTTAGAATATGTAATTTTTTGGTAGTTATTACATCATGTTTTTGCACACAAGACAAGACATTAACATTTTTCTTTGTATTAATTTTCTCTAACATCGTAGGATAATCCTCAAGGGAGTGATCACCTACTCCACAGTGGGTACATAATTTTAGATCAGTCCTATCCTTGTATGGACAGTTTGCATACTGGTGACCTTCTTTGTAACATATGAAGCACTGGGTGGGTCGACGCAGTCATATGTCGTGATTCCCAGGGAATCGACCTCTTCCTCCATAACCTTGGCGTCAATTATCGGACCGACGCTCGTATCGTTGGCCATCGTATCTTTTTCCATTCTGATCATTTGGTGGATTTTTTTGCTCGTTATGTTGCGCCACTGCATTTGTTTGGTATACTGCATGATAGTTCTATCAGTTCTCTAGGTTTAACTAACAGTCGGCGGTGTTGTGACTTTTGGTTTCAAAGATGGCACACCAGGAAGCCTTGTCGTTCTTCATGTTAAACGGGCAGTCTGCTATAGAGTGATCCCCGTGTTCCTGGAAAATGTCACAAAATGCTTTGGTCTATACAAAGCGGATGTCTTTTCGGCTATATTCTTGTCGACAGTTATCTTTCGAGTGGCCGTTTGTTGAGCATTTAGTGCACCAGATCTCCTGATTCTTGAGGCTGAGCTCCTTCAGAGACTTCTGTACATTCTCTAGTTGTTGTTCCAATCTGTGGTTTGTGGGGTATGTGGGAATATCCTCATCCATTTCGACCTAAAGAGCTTTTGTTAGCGCATCCTCATACGTTTTGAACGTCTCCAGTCTAATATGTCGACGTACTTTTTGTGATAGTCCTGCAAGAAACCAATTGAATTAGTAACTGTTCATCAATAATGTAATCCAATTGGCTCAGTAAATGTTTCCACCACTTGTCGTAGTCACGGACAGATTATCCTGGATTTTGTGAAGTGGTTTTGAGCTTCTTCGCAGCTAGGTGCTTACCATCTGGAGTTTTAAAGAATGACAAGAATTACGCCTTAATCTCGGCTTTTGTCTCTCTTGGTTGTCTCTCCGAAAAGGTCATGTACCACGTCAATGCCATTTTCCTTAAGGCTCATGCTAACTATGCCATTTGTCGATCTTCATCTGTAACCTGGTTGGCTTCCCAGGTCGACTCATAGACGAACCAATGTCGTCGGGGGTCTTCATCTCCCTCATAAACAGGAATACGAGCCGATCCGTGACCCATGTCTAAATCACTTTCATTGCTCTCAAAAGTTGGCGGTGGTGGAGGTGGGGGTGGTGGTGAAGGTGGTGGGGTTATTGATGTAGTCGTGCCTACGGAATTCTGGTCGATGGAACTTGTACTCCCATCGGTCATCGAGTATTCGTCGACTTGCAGTTGGTTGATGTCGACTTCTGCTGTCGATGGTCCACTGCAACTATTTTTTCGCAGGTCTGATTGTTCGATTTCTTCTAAAGCTGTATTTGGTGAGGGGGGGCGCTCCTTCATGTGTCGATAAGAGCAAGTGGATACTTCGGAAGGAGGTTGTCGCTTGAAACGTCACCCAGTTCCCTTCCATCGGTCGACATATAATAAGATGTCGTTCGGGGTTCTTTTCGTCGCCTAGTCAGCTCCATATACTGAAGTTACTAGCTCGTAGTCGAAGGTCATCTTCAACAATAGTCTGTATTCAAGTATGTGGATTCAATGGGGAAAGGGTTATTCCTTCATTGGGAGTTCTTAATTGGAGAGCTTCTGGATGCTCTATCCACACTTCTTCCTCCTTAGGGGATGCCTCTTTCTCTACGCCCTCTTCATGTCGGTCATGACTTGACTCTGGCAGATTCTCTTCACGGTCGTTCTCCCTAGGGTTTTTTCCTCTATGCAGCCCTACGTCTCTTTCACGTCTTGCTTCCCTTCTCTGGTGTCTTTCTTCCCTTTCTATTTTCTGAATGTCTGACATACTCTCGTAGGATACTATTCTCTTAGGGTCCTCTTCGACCGACTTCTCATTACTGGTGACTGATATCGGATTCTAGTTGAATAGGATCCACTATGCTCTATCTTTGACACATGACCAGCTACCCCCCCATAGCCTACCCGACACTTTTTAGAAATCCCAGATAGTTCGATCTATTTTCTTAGGAAGTATTCCCACTCCCTTTCTGCAATGAATTTCTCCCACTTACTTTGCTTCTCCGCCCAGTTAGTGTTTGTTGGCTATTCATGAAGTGATGGACGAGGTTCGACGATATGTGCTACTCCTTTCTCAATCAAGAATTTGAACAGCAAGGTCGGTAGGGAACACAAAGATTGTTCGGTGAAATCTGTGTAAAATTTCTCTTTGACAGTTTCCACTGAAGTTCTGTCTTTGACTGCCTACTCCTCACAGAAGTCGTAGGCAATTTTCTCAAACCACTCCGATAAATTTGTTCGGCCTCCTCGGATCAGTTTTTCTAGCAACTGTTGTTCTTTAGTTGCATCCGGCTTTCTCATCCAGGAGTTGCTTCAAGAGTTGGGGCACTGATTCGACAAACTTTTCATGCATTTTTGAAAAAAATCTTTCTTTGGCTTCAGCGACTGTTAATCTGTTCCTTCGTGTGTAATTTTTCAAATAGTTTGCAATTTTACGGTCCCACCAGTCCTTAATCTCCTACTTTGGTATCATATGTGAGCATATATTTCAGTCATGTACTACCGAAAACTGAACCAATGTTTTAATCTCACAGATCACATAAGGTTACCAATAATACATACTAAAACATACATAAATATAGAATAGAGACAAGAGACAAGAACATATAGGAATAAATAGATTATATTATTATGAGTCCATACAATGCAGAGAACTAAACTGAGTTCTCGTTTGGCTCAACAACCTAATATATACAATTTACAAATAGTTACAAAATAACTACCTATCGATTCAGTGAACTGACACGACTTTTAGGTAGCCGACCTAATCTTCTAGTTTAGTTGGTCGATCGACTTAGTCAGCTGATCGACTAAGTCGGCCCATCGACTTAGTCGGTTGATCGACTAAGTCGGTCCTTGTTCAAGTCGACTTATTGACTTGCTCCTTCTATAGTTAACCTAACACCATGTTGTTAAGATCAAAACATGAAAGAAACAATATAGAAATATACATGGTTTTTTATGACCCCACCTAGGGGTAATGGGGGGCTCATAGGTCCCATTAGATTAGAACTGGAAGTCATCAATGTAAATCCGATTGGGTCCACTATATTGTTATTATTAAATAAGGCCCATTAAGTTAATAAATAAATGTAATAGGACCTCATTAGAGAAGCCTCCATCGGAATGTTAGGAGGTTAGTATTGGATAACGATTCTATAAATAATTATGGAGTCCTCCTTATGAGATGTGGAAAATAATATTATATGTTGAGCTTATCTTATTAGGAGGACGCTTCCTCAAAGAGTGAAGTGAAGATGGTTTGAGACATCCCATACAAAGAATCATCTATTTGAATAACATAGTGGATTATTTATGTTATCTATTGTGTTGTGTGATTATCTTGGATATATTATTTGTGATAATATTTAAAATCTTAGTTACATAATAATTGGTATCAGAGCCACTTGAGAAACAACATTGAAACTTTATTCTCTTTTTTCCATATTTTTTTAAAAGAAAAAAAAAAGAGCTACAACACTTAGATGAATTTATGAATATTATCAAGAAGATTATCCCAAAAAAAGTATATCTAAATGCCTCTTAAAAATAGTGTATTTCAAATAGAAAATTTCTCAAATTCGAGTCCAAGAGAGGGAGACATCACAGTTTGAAATATACATATTTTTAGGGTGTTTGGAGACGATCATGCATACCTTGCATAGGTCATATATTTTGATATAGTAATTATATTTTAGCAAGACCAACATTGTTGGAAATAAAAACTTAGGGACTTCATTTGATATGTTATACACTCTATTTCCAACTACTTTTCCTCGTTGCTATCATCTTGGTAGAATTTCACTCTCCATTGAATCATGGCAAGGTGGGGGGCTGAAGCAGAAAATAATTCTAATCCCACACGATTCTAATTAAAACCCATAATCAAATAATAATTGAATAATATGATGTTTTTTTACAGTAATGGAGAAGACCTTTTATAGGTCAAAACACACCGCTTTGATGAATTGGTGTGACCCTACGTTAGTTTAACTAAATCTAAACTTAATATTTAAAATAATGGCTCAAAAATATTTAGATACATAACATTTCCGCTGTCTTTTAGAATTCTTTGTCCTCAAAGCAAGGGTAAGGACATGTATTGTTGATGAAACTGTTATGTCTCCCATGATGCGTCTTCAACTAGAAATTCTTCCACCTAATGAGATATTCCTTAAGTGTTTGAGAACAAAGTTTTCTTTCTCGGGTTGCAATGATTGCCTCTGGTTCCCAAATGATCCTCCCTTTGTCATCTAACATAGGAAGTATTGTTTGTACTGTTTGATGTTGCCCCAAAAAAATTTTGAGACATGATATATGGAAGAAATTGTGGATATGACTTTTATAAGGTAACTGTAATTTATATGCAACTTGACTAATCTTATGGATAATCTAGTACGGTCCATATAAGTTTGGGGCCAGCTTGCTTTTCCCTCCACTTTTAAGGGATACCTTTTTATAGGGTTGGAGTCTTACGAACAACCAGTCTCCTACTTCAAATTCTCTTTCGGTTCTGCGTTGATCTGCTTGTTGTCTCATGCGGTTTTGCGCCATGATTAAGTTATCCTTGAGTAATTCAATCATTTTTTGAGATTTCTCTAGTTGGTTCCTTACTTTTGGAACATTAGTGTCATTTATAACTAAATCCTTCCAATTTGGAGGTTCATACCCATATAAATCTTGGAAAGGGGTTATTTTTGCGGAGGTGTGGTATGTTGAATTGTACCACCATTCTACTAAGTGTAACCTATTGAATTATTGTAACTTTGAAGTGTATTTACTTATTATCCCCAATGTTCCTATCGGAAGAATCATTTGTATTTCATTATACCTCAATGTTCCTATCGGTAGAATTACTAAGAGTCATGAGGAAATTCCCTCCATTGTAACTCAGATCATTAGCACCCTAATGACTATAATATTAAGTTTTTGTGTCCTCCTAGAGAATTCGGCCCAGTCAATTTTAGTGGGGCCGACTTTGTGGAGTGAATTTTCAAGTGAACGAAAGATTATCAATAGATCTGAGGCTCTCCTCATTTCAACACACACTCACTCACTTGTGTAGCACATAAGAGAGAGAGATAGTTGCAGCTGCAAGGAGGAGAAGGATCAGTCTGGGGTTCTATCTTTTTTCTTTTGATCATCTATATTGATGAAGCTTTTGTTGGGTTTTTCCCATTAGGGTTTTCCCAAGGTAAATCTATGTTGATCTTGTGATACTGTTTCTTTCAGTGATCCTGTCTCTATGATTTTGTTATGAAATTGAAATTGAATGCTGATAATATAGCTTAGCATATGGAATCTTAACATAGTATCATAGCTAAACTAAATAGGACAACTTTCACAAGGTGAAAAATCCCTCTCTCTCTCCCCAACAAGAATTAGGGTTTCAGGAATATTTTGAGTTTTGAAGAACTGATTGCATGGAAATTTGCACCCTCCTAGAGTGCATATTCCTAGGATCAAATTTTTTGGAGGAGCATATCTCTCGAAAATTCAAACCCTAGTTTGACATTGCACCAGAAAACTGCAGAAATATAGTGAACCAAAAAACTGCTAGAAACTACAGTCTGAATCTTGTAAGTCATATTTGAAAGGTGAAGACTTGAGATCTCCAAAAACCAAGCACACCAATCAACTCTCCTAAGTCAAGCACATCTCTTGGTAAGATCAGTTTCTCATTTTCCATATTTTCAATTTTTTGTGTTCTCCTATCAAGATGGAAGCTCCAAGCTTAAGGAAAAGCTAGAAGGCATAGAGAATTACAGAGCATGGAAATATAGAATTGGTCTCATTCTCACGGAGAATTATCTTGAGAAATATATCAAGGATGAAGTTGCAGAACTTGAAGAGGCTGAATCCAAGGAGAAGCATAGAAATGATCTAATTAGGGCACAAAGGATTATTGCTGACTCCATCAAGGATCACTTGATCTCTCAAGTTTCATCCAAGAAGACTCCGAAAGAAATGTATGATTCCCTATCCAGAATGTATGAAGGAAGAAACATCAACATAAAGATGAATCTACAAGCTTAGTTGAAGAGCATCAAGATGAGTCATGGAGAATCCATCCAGGACTACTTCACAAGGGTCCCCCAGTTCAAGGAACAACTAGAAGCCATTGGAGACAAGCTTGATGAAGATGAATTGGTTATGACTGCTCTCAATGGTATCACTAGACCATGGGAGTCATTCATCTAGATGATGTGTTCCAGAAAGGAAAACATGAAGTTTGATGTTGTATGGGAAGATTGTATTCAAGAGGAGACTAGAGTAGCAAATAGAGAAGCTCTACTGAAGGAGGATGATCAAGCCCTAGCCACCTATACCAAGAGAAGAATAATTCAACCCAACTTCAAGAAGGGAAACCAAAAGGAGTCTCAACCTCCCAGAAGGTTCCAGAGAACAAGAGAAATTCTCCCCAATAAGGACTACTCCAGCTTTCAATGTTTTCATTGTGATAAGATAGGACACATTGCCAAAAAATGTCTTTTGAAGAGAAAAGAATACAAGAAGAGGAACAAAAACAACAAAAGACACCATGTACATCTAGCTGAAGATGAGGATGAAGAAGAAGAAGAGCAAGAGAAGAATATGCAGAAGAGTATGTACTATAGTAGGAGAGGACTATCAATATCCAATCAAAGGAATCAATGATGCAAGCTACGAGATTGATTCAGTAAATCGCCTAAAGATGAAGGAAGTTTTATATGTACTAGGTCTAAAGAATAAATTAATTTCTATCTTAGCTCTAGATAAGAAAGTATTCATAGTTGCATTCATAGATGGCCAAGTACTCATGTGACCCAAAGGAAATTCAGTTGAAGATGCAGTTGTCATTGGTGAAGAAGGAGGAGGCATGTATAAACTCAAGGGGCATTTAGAAACAACCCTTGTTCATGAATCCACTAACCCTAGTGAATTGTGGCTTTCCCACATCAATTACAAAGCACTACCTCATGTGAACAAAGTAGTGACGGGATTACTAGACTTGAATATCAACCATGAAGGAATTTGCAAAGGATTTGCGAAAGCGAATAATATTAAGAATCCATTTACGAAGAGTGAAACAAAAGCTAAAGGTACGCTGGAATTGATTCATTCAGATATTTTTGGTCCAATGTACTCCACATATTTGAGTGGTATTATATTACATTTATTGATGACTATTCAAGAAAGACTTGGATATACTTCTTGAAAGAAAAGAGCGAGGTGTTTGATAAATTCAAGGAATTCAAATCCTTGATAGAGAATATTTCAGACAAAAAGACATTCCAATTAGACAATGGCGGAGAGTATACTTCAAAAGAATTTGAATCTTGTTGCAAAGATGCTGGAATTATTAGGGAACTAACTACTCCCTACAGTCATCAACAAAATGGTGTTGCGGAAAGAAAGAACAGAACCATCATGGAGGCAGTGAAGACAATCATATATGATCAAGATCTTCCAATGCATCTATGGGAAGAAGTAGCAAGAACTGTTGTCTATGTAGAGAATAGAATATCTCACAATGCTCTTGGATTCAAGACTCCAGAAGAGATGTTCACGGGAAAGAAGCCTGAGGAAAGTCACCTCAAGATATTTGGTTGTCCAATATATGATCATATACTGAAAGAGAAAAGAACCAAGTTGAACCCTTCCGGAAACAAGGGAATAATTGTCTGATACTATGAAGTATCCAAGGCATTCAGAATTTACACTCCTGGATTCCATCACATGAAATCAGTAGAGATGTAACATTCGATGAAGAAGCAACTCTCAAGAGATATAGAAAATGTCAACATGAAGAAGTGTATGAGGAAGATGCACCTTCCAGAAATGTAGAGGCTGCATTCCTCCCTGATGATGAAGAACCTGAAGATCATGATATGACAAAACCACAAGAACACCCTATGATGGAAACATCACGAAAGAGAAATCCTGCTTGGGAAAGAGAAATTATACAAGAAGCAATAAGATATGGATCTCCTGAAGTCTCCACAAAGATAATCAGGAAGCCCAAGACATTTTCCAAATATGTATCTTTAATGTGTGATCTTGTAGATCAAGAACCTACAAACTATGAAGAAGTTGGATAGAAGAAAGAATTGGTAGAAGCAATGACAGAAGAGTACCAGTCAATAATGAAGAATGATGTTTGGGATTTACTTCCCAAACTAGAAGGCAAGATTGTAGTATACTACAAATGGATCTCCAAAATAAAACACACAGTTGACGAAAGTATAGAAAAGTACAAGGAAAGATTTGTAGCTAGAGGTTTCTCTCAGAAAGAGGGAAATGATTATGAAGAAACATTTGCACTAGTAGCATGGTATACTTCGATTATATCTATCATGGCACTTGCATCCATGATGAAGTGGGACTTACACCTTCTTGAATGGTGTGATTGAAGAACAAGTATACATAGAATAACCACAAGGATTTGAAGTTGAAGATAGACAGACTCACGTAGCTATTTGGCTGGGGCCGTAGATTGTTTCCCTCTCGAGGGTTTTAACCATGTGATAAACATCGGTGTGTTGATCTATGATCTATTTGTGTGAAGCAGTTTCTCAATGTGTTCAATATTTTGGGGGTACCCTGTGTACCCAAACATGGTATCAGAGTGTTTATGAAGAGCCGCTTTCAGTTTTGATCAAGATCTGGAACCAGTGTTGCCAAAAATTTGAAAGGGTTTATGGTTTTGGATTTTCTGTGCATTTGTGGCCTATAGGAGTTGTTCTGTTGCATCCGAAGCATCGTTTCCATTGGGAAATAGTTTTCATTTCATCTAAAACTGTTTCCGTTTGTTCCAGAAACACCCATTTCGGCAAATCTGAAGGTATAATGTTACAGTGATGAATTTTTTTTTGTTAAATCTCTCATATTTTATCTGTTTTATTATTAGATCTTTACTATTTTAGTCTCGGACTGTTTCCTTCCCTGGCTGCGTATGCTCTTTGATGTGCACCTTACCCTATCGCGACGAATAAAAAATAGTAAGGGAAAGTTTTTTTCGTGTCTTCTTGGCTATGTATGCTCTTTGTCGTGCACCTTGTGCGATCATGGAAAATTAGAAACAACGAGAAAACTTGAAAACGTAGACTTTACGGGTAAGCTAACCAAGACCTAACTCCATTGTGTAGAAAAATATTTTTGGTTTTTGGTTTTCATTTTTTTGTGATTTGCAGAAAAAAAAAAAAGGCAAGCACGGAGAACGAGAGAGAAGAGTAAAAAAAAAAAAAAAAAACCCTTCCTCTTATCATTCTTTTACGTACCTTTTAAACTTAGCTCACTTGGACAAAAGTTTCTTTATTCCTTAATAGGTCTTGAGTTCAAGTCTTATTAAGCTACTTTGAGTGCATGCAATTTCTATTTTCAAGTTACTTTATTGTAAAAGTGCATCTCACATAAATAAAATAAAATAAAAAGTGAGTCACTTAAGTCTTTTAATTTATTGCTGCACTATTTAAAAGTAACATTATTGTAAAAGTGAACATCACTTATTCTACAAAAGTGATTCACTTAAAAGCAACTTTATTGTAAAGTGACTATCAAAGGTTGATCTTGGGAAGAGGGGGGTTCTTTTTTTAGTTGGTCAAGTAAATATCTGCCATGTCACTATTGGGGACATCTTCAACATTTTATTTGATCAAGCATAACTTCATCATCCAGAATCAATTTTCAGTGCCATTTTTTTAAAAAAACAGCATATTTTTTCGAGCTCTTTGCATCTATACAGTTAGTTTCTGTTCTTTCAGCCATTATTTTACAGTATGGCCGCCCCTTGTGATATTATACTTACAAGTTCTAACTATTTCTCATGAAATCTCATATGGAGGATGTTCTGTGAAGTAGGGGACTTTTCAGGATAACCTCAGGGAAAGAAACAGAACCCACTGATGATGATAAGCAAATTAAATGGGAAAATAGATGTGATGAAGCTCGTGGATTGATTAGGATGTCAATCTCTACTGATTTGCGATTCCACATATCTGGAAATGATGAACCTGATATAGCTTAGGAAAAGTTGGAATTTGTGTTTGGTAAACACAATGAAATTCAGGGTCATCAACTTGAGAATGAGTTGATTTCCTTGAATCCAAATTATTTTTCATGCATTCAATACTATTTATCTAAGTAGAAAACTATTAGACTCTTATGTGCAAAATGCAAGATTAAGAAAGAAGAAAAACAATGTATTTGCCATATTCTTTCCAAACTTGGACCTGCATATTCTGTTTTTGTATCTACATTCTACTCCATGAAAGAATCCTTGACTACAGCTAGCTATCAAGAGCCTAGTCTTGAATCCTTTTCTGATTCCTTAATTAGAGAGCAAGATAAGATCATTTATCTTGGAATAATTAACAATGCAGATACATCTGGGAAAGCCTTATTGTCCCAACAGAAAGAAAAGTCCAAGCCTCCCAAGAAACAGAATTTTTGCAATAATAAGCCAAACAACAAGGGTCCCAAACCCTCTCAATCAGCTCCTTCTTTAAAGAATGACAAAGGATCCAAGACAAAAGGAAAGAAGACTGAGTGTCATTGCAATTTTTGTGGGAAAGATAATCATGATGAATCCAAGTGTTTCAAGAAGATGGAAGCCTTGGAAGCAGCAATGAAGAAGCACCACATCAGCCTAGATTCATCTTCAGAATCTAACTCTCATGGACATGCACTTTGTGATTTTGGTTCCTCTTATACTACATCTTCTTCTTCTTCTTCAAATGAATGGCTCATTGATTCTGGATCATCTTATCATATGGCTAAGGATCAAGCCATATTTTTTACTATGCATGAATGTAACACCAAAAAAATATTTGTTGGCGATGATAGATCTCTATGTGTTGTAGGATCTGGAACAGTTCCAGTAGAAAATGGTCATTTCAGTGATGTACTATGTGTTCCAAAAATTTCCTGCAATTTGTTATCAGTCTATCAAATTACTCATTCGGGTGAAGGTAAAACTGTGACGTTTACACCTCACCAAGTTGTAATCAAGGATTTTAAAAATCCTCAAAATGTCCTTGTTACTGGAACTTTTGATGATATTACTAGGTTGTACAAATTTAACAACTTTGGGTCATCACCTTTTCCTTTAGTTTTTGTTACTCATAGTGATAACTTGAGCAAAATTTGGCATGAGCGATTTGGTCACTTAAATTGTCGCTCATTGCAACAACTATGTAAAGACAATATGGTGACTAGTCTTCTGATGGTATCTTGCAAGGATGGTGTTTGTTTTGGTTGTGTACTCGGAAAACATCATCGAGATAGTTTTTACAAACGTGCCTCTTGGCACGCCTCGATTCCCTTGGAGCTTGTGCATAGTGACTTGTGTGGCCCTCTTCCATCTGCTTCCTTTTCTGGTTTCAACTATTTCTTAACTTTCATTGATGAGTACTCCAGACGCACTTGGGTTTACTTCCTAAAACATAAGAGCAAAGTATTTAACATGTTCTTGGCCTACAAGGCCCTTGTTGAAAAACAATCTGGTCATCAAATTATTAAGTGAAGATCTGACAATGGAAGAGAATATGTTAACAACAAGTTCACTACTTTCTGCATTGAACAAGGAATCCAACAACAACACACTGTTCCATATACACCATAACAAAATGGTGTAGCTGAATGGAAGAATCGCACTTTAAAAGAAATGGCTAATTGTATGATCCAATCTAAGGGACTAAGTCTTCAATATTGGGCTGAGGCCATAAATTGTGCAAATTACATAGTTAATCACATACCCACTAAATTTTTACAAGGTATAACATTGGAAGAAGCATGGAGTAAAATTAAACCAGATGTAAGTCACTTTCGTGTGTTTGGTTGTGAAGCATAGGCTCACATTCTGGATGAAAAATAGAAGGCATTGCAGCCTAAAAGTGAAAAGTGCATATTTTTTGGATATTCAGAAGATGTAAAAGGTTATAGACTTCTTCAACCCAATTCACATGATATAATCATTAGAAAAGATGTTAAATTTGATGAAAATATCTTGGCTTGCAAGCCTAACTTGGCAGGTGTGCCATCTTTGGCCTGCAAGCCTGATTCGGCGATTGTGCCTTCTTCTTCTTCTTCCAACTTCCTTGACAGGTTTCCAACTCCAGTTTCTGATGATGACAGTGAGGATGAAAATAAACCTCCGCATGCTCATGTTCCTCCAATTGCACCAGCACCAATGCTTCCTCCATGGATCTGTTCAACATGTGAAGCAGCTGGTGATATTGCCGTTGATCCTAGAATGTCGAACACGTTCTCAGTTTCAGCAAACCTCTTCTCTTTTGGCTCAAGTTTCCAAGAATCATGATCCAGAAACTTTTGTAGAACCTTCAGGAAATCCAGATTGGGATGCAGCTATGGATGAAGAATATCGTTCCTTAATGGCGAACAATACTTGGGATCTTGTTCCTCTTCCAAAAGGAAGAAAGCTTGTCAGATGTAAATGGGTCTACAAAACTAAGTATGCATCAGATGGAAGTGTTGAAAGACTTAAGGAAAGGTTAGTTGCCAAAGTTTTTCCCAAGTTGAAAGGATTGAATACAATGAAACCTTTGCTCCTATTGCAAAAATGAATTCCATCCGCCTTGTTCTTTCCCTTGTAGCCTTACAAATCTAGGAATTCCATAAAATGGATGTCAATTCTGCCTTTTTACATGGTGATTTACAAGAGGAAATTTACAACGAACAACCTCCTGGATATGTTTAGGATAACTCTAGCCTTGTCTATCTCCTTAAGAAATCCTTAAATGGCCTTAAGCAAGCTCCTAGAGCTTGGTATGCCAAAATGGATACTTTTCTCCTTGACATTGGTTTTTCTAGTTTCCATTATGACCCCAATGTTTATACCAAGAAAGTAGGAAACCATCTCATCATACTTGTTCTTTATGTTGATGATCTTATCCTTATTGGTAGTGACCCTAAACTTATAACCCATGTGAAATCCAGTCTTAAGCAAAATTTTGAAATGTCAGACTTAGAATATTTGCATTATTTTCTTGGTCTCCAAATCTTGCAAACCAAAGAAGGAATCTTTCTTTCCCAATCTAAGTATGATTGTGACCTTCTTCGTCGCTTCCATATGGAAGATTGTAAACCAACCCCTTCTCCCTTATAGTATGAAGTCAAACTTTCTACCACTTGTACTTCCCCTAAAGTAGATGCCACCTTGTATCGTCGGCTTGTTGGTAGTCTTTTACACTTGACTCATTCCTGGCCTGGCCTTTCCTTTGCTATTGGTCATGTTGCCTGTTATATGCAAACTCATCATGAAAGTCACTGGAAAGCATCAAAAAGAATACTTCAATAAATTCGAGGTACAATTCGGTTTGGGATTCATTGCAGTACAAGGGGGAAACCTTTGTTGGTTGGTTTCACTAATTTAGATTGGGCCGATGATCCTAATGATTAAAAATCTACTGCAGGTTATGTTTTCAATCTAGGATCTGGACCTGTCACTTGGGCTTGTAAGAAACAACAAGCTCTTGCTCTTTCTTGAGTAGAAGCATAAAATCAAGCCACAGTTAATGCCAGTCAGGAAAATTTATGGCTTCGACAGATCGTTTCAGAGTTTGGATTTGAGCAGCAGCAACCTACTCCACTTTGGTGCGACAATCAAAGTGCCATCAAGCTTACCAAAGATCCATTTCTACATTAGCACAGCAAACACATTGAGCTACACATGCACTTCATCAGAAATCTTGTTCATGATAGTGTTATTGAACTTCTCTATTGCCCTACAGATGATCAAGTTACAGACATCTTCACCAAGTCTCTTACAAAAGCAAAGTTTTCTAAACTTCGGTCTATGTTAGGAGTTCAGGAATTTGTCCTTAATGGGGGATAGGCTCTAATGCCTCTGTCCTTCTCCTAATAGTGTAACTTTTGTAAATCCTTCAATCCTATCCCAAGTTGTTCTTAAGGGGGGATGTTAGGATATTTAGACACTTAGGAGTTAGTTAAGATCAACTTGTGCAATATATCTGTTAGGTAAAAGTGTGTTTCTTTAGTATGCATTAGTATGCATTTGTAAATATTCTAATCCAATAGCCACGATATGTTTTAGACATAGAGTGATCCGACGGTTCAACTTCTCTTAGATCATACCTACCATTGATCCGTGGCTTAACACCCGATTGGTCTATGATCTCTATTTAAAGAGCATAGAGGGTCCTTGGCTAATTTATCGATTATGAGAAGCTCATGTAAATTTCTTTCTTTTGCATAATAAATTTCTCCAAGTAGCTATTTAGCTGGGGTCATGGACTGTTCCCCTCTCAAGGGTTTTAACCATGTGACAAACATCAGTGTGTTGATCTGTGATCTATTTGTGTGAAGCGGTTGCTTAAGGTGTTCGATCTTTTGGGAGTACCCTGTGTACCCGAACAAGGCATTCGTCTTCATATTGTGGATTGCAGGTTGTTGTTGATGATGATGATGTTGCTCAATGTATTGATGATGACAATGATGATGTTGCTGATCAAAATATCAGAGTGTGATGATGATGTTGCTCAGAGAATTTCGACTAATGATGATGATGATCGAAAGGTCAAAGTATTATTGATGATTATGCTATTGATTGATGAAGGCCAAAGTGTTTATGATGATGTTGTTGATCAAAGTGTTGTTGCTACTGAAATTGAAGATGAAGACTATATGTCAAAGATGTTGAAAAAGCTTCCTATGATTTATAGATGTATCACCTTGATCATGTTGAAGATGGTCTCTCTCCTTCTCCTGCTGTTGTTATTGATGTTGTTGTAGAATACCCTTCTTGTTAAGGGGGAGTGTTGAATTATTGTAACTTTGAAGTGTATTTATTTATTATCCTCGATGTTCCTATCAGGAGAATTACTAAGAGTCATGAGGAAATTCCCTCTATTGTAAGTCAGGTCATTAGCACCCTAATGGATATAATATTAAGTTGTTTGTGTCCTCCTATAGAAATCGACCCAGTCAATTTTAGTGGGGCTGACTTGGTGGAGTGAATTGTCAAGTCAATGAAAGAATATAAATGGAAGTGAGTCTCTCCTCATTTAAACAGACACACACTCACTTGTGTAGCACATAAGAGAGAGAGATAGTTGCAGCTGCAAGGAAGAGAAGGATCGGTATGGGGTTTTATCTTTTATCTTTTGATCATCTATATTGAGGAAGATTTTGGTGGGTTTTTCCCATTAGGGTTTTCCCAAGGTAAATCTATGTTGATCTTGTGATACTGTTTCTTTCAATGATCCTATATATATTCTTTTGTTATGAAATTGAAATTGAATGCTAATAATCTAGCTTAGCATATGGAATCTTAACATAACCATTGAGACTAATGGTTTTGTTTATCTATTATGAAACAACGTAGATATGATTCTAAGCATTTATTTACAAGTTCAGTCTAACCATCTGTTTGGGGGTGGTAAACTGAGCTCATATTGAGTGATGTGCCTACTTGTTTGAAAAACTCCCTCCAAAATTTTCCATTAAATTTTGCATCTTTGTCACTGACAATGACTTTTGGGAAGCCATGTAATTTGTAGATATTTTTGCAAAATACATATGCAATTTGTTTTTTCGTGTCTAATTTTTGTATTGCCATGAAGTGTGCAAATTTGGTTAATCGATCGACCACTACAAGGATTTTGTCCTTTCCTTCCAAAGGAGGTAACCCATCGATGAATTCCATTGATATCTCTTCCCATTTCTAGTTTGGAATGTGTAGGGGGTGGAGTAACCATGGGGGTAAAACATTTTCTCTTTTGTTCCTCTAGCATTTTCCACATTCTACCATATATTGATGGACATATTTTTGCATTCCCTTCCAAAAAAATGATATTCTTGTATTATAATAAGATTTGAAAAATCCTACGTGCCCCACGACTGGTGAATCATGAGATTCATTCATTACTTTAACCTTGAACTTAGAGTTTGAGTTTAAATAAATCCTCCCTTTATACCAAAGGATATCATTTTTCCATTCAAACTTGGGGTCATGGTTGGAGTTGTTAATTTTAGTTCTTGTTTTTGGGTCCTTGGCGTATTCGATTCGTATTTCATATAGCCATTCTAGAATTGCGATAGAGATGGAGTAAGAGGTAATATCCTCATATTTTCTAGAGAGTGCATCTGCGACTACATTTTCCTTGCCATTTTTGTGTATTATTTCCATGTCGAAAGCAACGATTTTTCTATCCACTTCTGTTGTTATGTGGACAATGTTTTCTATTGAAGTAGGTGTTGAATACTATTGTGGTTCATTTGAATCATGAATCTACTCCCTAGGAGGTATTTTCGCCACTTTCCCAATGCCTGCATAATTTCCAACATTTCCTTATCGTATGTAGACTTCCATTGTTCTCACTTGTTTACTGGTCTCAAAAGCTACCGAGTGTTCATCTTGCATTAGTACTTCTCCCAAACCATAACCTGAAGCATCACATTATATCATGAATGGTTTGGAGAAGTTTGGGGTAGCTAGTATAGGTGTGGAGGACATAATTCCTTTCAAGGCTTCAAAACATTTTTCTGCTTCTTCGATCCATTGGAAATGCATTATTTTTTAAAAGGTTGGATAAGGGTGCGGTTATGTGCGCATAATTCTTGATGAATCTTTTGTAGTATCCAGTTAGCCAGTGGAATCCCCTTAACTTGGAGATGTTAGTAGGTCTAGGCCATTCTGGGATTGATTTGATTTTTTCTGGATCTACCTTGAATCCTTTAGATATTACGCGACCAAGATACTCACTTCTTCTTTACTGAATGTGCATTTGGAAATATTGGCGTAGAACTTATTTTCTTTTAAGATAGAGAGCACTTGTCCAGGTGTGTGAGATGGTCCTTCCATGTCTTACTGTATATAAATATGTCATAAAAAAAAACTAGTACAAACTTCCTTAGGAATGGTTGAAATAGTTTATTCATGGTTGCTTGAAATGTCGTTGGAGCATTAGTTATCCCAAAAGGAATTATCTTAAACTCGTAATTTCCTTCATAGGTTGTCTTCGCCACATCTTCTAGCCTTACTCTGAATTGGTAATATCCTAATCTTAAGTCTAATTTTGAAAAGTACCTTGCGCCATGTAGCTCATCCAACATTTCAATGATAAATGGAATGGGGAATTTGTCTTTAATAGTTATCTTGTTTAGTCCTCTGTAATTGATGCATAGCCTAAATGATCCATCCTTCTTCCGTACCGATACTATTGGTGTAGCATAAGGACTTTGAATTTCTGTAATTACTCCACACTTCATTAAATCACAAATTAATCTTTCAATCTCGGACTTATGATGGTGTGGGTACCTATCAGGTTTTACATTGACATGGCTTGATCTAGACTCTATTTCAATGACATGCTTGATCTTCCTTTCTGGTGGTAACTCCATGGGAAGATCTTCGAATAATTTTTTGTACTTTTGGATTAGTCCTTGGATCTCTGGTTGACCTGGTTTAACTAATTTTGAATTTAATAGTTCCATCTCTTGGAATTGTACGACATACATTGGTGCTCCCTTTCAAATTAGCTTCTCCATTTTGTGGGATGACACAATTTGTGTGCAAGGGGGTTGGAATCCATATAATCTATATTTTTCCCCTTGCCACTTAAATTGTATAAAGTGTTCTTAGTGGTTTGTTGAGTAGGTACCTAGGGTTTGTAGCCACTGAATTCCTAATACTGCATCAACTCCTCCTAAGGGTACTACGTAAAATTCTGATTCAAGGTTATAATATTGTATTTGTAGCTTAACTTTGTGGCATTTCCCCACTTTTTCGATCTTCTTTCCATATGCAACCATTACCTTCATGTTAGGTATTGGATATACGAAAAGGTTAAGCCTCTTTACAACCCTTATGTTGATGAAACTATGGTTACTTCTTGTGTCGAATAGGATGACAACAATGTTATTTTTTATATGCCCTTTAAGTTTTAATGGCTGCGATTGGTGTATCCCTGTTATGGCTGAAATTGATATCTTGGGCGTTTCTTCATCTTCTGAATCTGATGGAGGATTCTAGATGTCACATGTTTCTTCTATGTTAGATTCCTTGCTATGTGACTTGTCTTCCTCTCTTGCTTCACATTGATATAAGTTCTTGGTCGTCTCTTTTATCAAACATCTATGTCTTGGGTCCCACTTCTCTCTGCAATATTTACACTTTCCTTCTTTCATTCGTTGGACTTCTAAAGTGGGTTTTTTGTCACTTCATAGATGTGTTGGCTGGTATTTGGTGTTATTTTTTCCTATTTTGGATGGAACTTCGATCTTTATCATGGTTCCTGTTCCACGATTTTTTTATCTTTTCCTCAATGATTTTTGTCTTGCATCTTGCTTTGTTCAAGGTTGATACATTTAGTAGCTCTAGTTCATCTCTAATATAGGGTTTTAGTCTGTACACATAATTTTGTAGGATTTGACTATCTATGTGTTCCAGCACATGTGTTTCCAAGGCTTCCCATTCATCGGTGTATTCATCGATGTCACCTTTTTGTTGCAGTCTGGCGAGTTTTGCGAAGAAGTCCTTTTTTTTTAAATCTTCAAACCTCTTAAAGAAACTGTTTTTGAATGTTTTCCACTTGCGCCTAGTTGACTGTGTTGTAACCTTCCACCACATGCACCAGTTGTAATCCCAATCTTCTAATTGCATTGAGGCATATTTTATCATTTCTTCATCGTTTGTGATATTGTGTATGGAAAAAAAATTCTTCTGCCTTGTTGATCCACGCCGCGCTCTGTTTTGTGTCACCATTGAATTTTGATAATTCTAACTTGGGTTTCATTTGATATCCACTTCCTTTGGGAGGAGAGAGCAGTTGTTCATGATTTGGAGAGCGATCGTGATCAAACTCTTCTTATGGAATTTCCCTTCTAGGAGGTATTGTCTTATGATGGATTGAACTTGAGGATGGTTGGTCCTCCTTTGACACCTTGCCAACTAATGTGGTAAATGTGTCTTCTAAATGTTGCTCGAGTTTGCTTAATCCAGATTCGAACAATACTAATATTTCCCTTTTTACTCCTTCCATCTCCCAAGATATGCTTTGTTGAATTCTTTTCCGATCGTCTCTGATAATTCATTTTTTTCCTTTGTGTAGCTCTGCTTTGATTTGGTTGAGTCTTGAGTGTACTCCTTCGAGATGTTTAGAACCTTGGACTTGGTTAAGCTATATTTTCGCTATTCTTTCTTTAATTTCATTCATCTCTGACATTTTCTTGTGCAGGGAGGAATTTTTGTTTACTAAGAATGGTGAGATTTTTTTAAAATAATTATTAATTTTTATATAATGAAAATTTTATTTTATTATTTAATATAATAAAACAAATTGAAAATATTATAAATATAATATATTTGAATATTATATTATAATATTTTTTTTTGCAGGTCATGGGATGATGACACCGTGAGGATGGATGCGGTGGTGCCGAAAGGAAGGATCGTGGAGGCAAGGATTCCAAGAGGAGAAGGGTATGGGAGACAACAACATGGGGGGGGAAGGTCAAAGGGGAAGGTAATGGGAAGATGCGGAGGAGAAGGGGTGTAGGGGTAAGAAGGGGAGATAGTCATGGGGGAAAGCACAGATATGATGGGTAACAATGGCAGAGGGTGGGACGCTGAAGGGAGTGATGGGAGATAGACACGACGGTGTTGTAAGAACGTGGAGCAGAATGGAGGACGTGGTGGGGTGGGGAAAATGGTGGTGGTAGAGTCGAGTCGTGG
Organism: Pseudotsuga menziesii; assembly: GCA_001517045.1. Lineage (NCBI taxonomy): Eukaryota > Viridiplantae > Streptophyta > Pinopsida > Pinales > Pinaceae > Pseudotsuga > Pseudotsuga menziesii. The sequence goes on along the minus strand of LPNX011066326.1, from coordinate 179,257 downwards.
AAGGTGTCGAGGAGCCGATGGATCTGATACCACTTGAAGTACAAAATAATTCTAATCCCACATGATTATAATTAAAACCCACAATGAAATGATAATTGAATAATATGATTATTTTTAACAATAATGGAGAAGACATTTTATAGGTCAAAACACACCGCTTTGATGAATTGGTGTGACCCTATGTTAGTTTAACTAACTCTACATTTAATATTTAAAATAATGGCTCACAAATATTTAGATACATAACAGGGGCCATACCATATGATAACAAAATATTGGTAGCCAAAATTTGTCATGATGAACATGCCAATCTAAAATCTATGAATAGGGATTGGGTTGAACTGAAGAGCTGTTTTAGGCCCTATTATTGCTATCTTGGAGAATATGTCTATCAACAATACCATATCTCCTTTCATCATGGAAGAATATATGAAAGACAAAGAGGCATGGTATTACTTAGAGGATGCTTGTGAGAATTGCTATATGGATAGTGGTAACCTTTTGGATGACAAATATTCCCATATTAGTTTTGAGGAATATTCTCTTTCTCATGAATAACAACAACAATATGCTTCTTCTTCAATAGAAGAGTTCCTCATAGATCCATCATTTCCATACTCCTTGGAGGATTCATTTTCTTTAGTGGGTTATTTGGATCCATTGGACACTTAACATTTTGTGGATCTCCATTATTAGAGGTGGGGTGCCAAATATTGCACAGGAACATTAGCCCCAGGTTTTTGGGTGAGTCCCTTCAACTACTTCATCGTGGCAATTAGAATTTGTACATGGGAGCCAATATTAACTTAGAATTAGTTCATTGGAAATAACATGGTGTATCACACTAGTCCATGGAACCCTATCTCCTACTTCAGGATGGCAGTCACCACTTTCTCATGGGATCCTAGATTCTGGTTATGCAACTTTAGACAAAGTGTCGAGGATAACACTTTCCCAAGGGGGTAGGAGTGTTATGACCCTACCTAGAAGGTAATGGGGGGTCCATAGGTCCATTATAGTAGAAGTGGATTCCATTCAATGTAAAGTGGAATAGGTCCACTATATTGTCATTATTAAATAAGGCCCACTAGGCTAGTAAATAAATGTAATGGGACCTCATTAAAGAAGGACCACTAGGTGGTTAGGAGATTAGTATTGTATGGTGATTCTAGAAATAAATATGGATTCCTCCTTATGATATGTAAAGAATAATATTGTATGTTGGGTTTAACTCATTAGTAAGAATCCCCCTCGAAGGGTCAAGTGAACATGGTTTGATTAATCCCATCAAAAGAATCATCTATTTTAATAAAAGAGTGGAATATTTCTATTATATATAGTGTTGTGTGATTCTCTTGGATATTATTTGTGGTAATATTTTTAGATATGAGGATGACCTTATCTAGGGGTAATAGGGGGGATGGAGGGCCCATTAAAGTAGAAGTGTATCCTACTCAATGTAAAGTGGATTAGGTCCACTATGTTGTTATTATTAAATAAGGGCCACTAAGTAAGTATATAAATGTAATGGGTCCTCATTAAAGAAGGTTAACTAGGTGGTTAAAATGTTAGTATTGAATGGTGATTCTATAAATAAGTATGTATTCCTTCTTATTATATACATATAATAATATTGTATATTGAGAGTAGCTCATTAGGAGGTATCCTCCCTGAAGAGACAAGTGAATAAGGTTGATTTATCCTATCAAAAGAATCATTTTATTAATAAAAATATTGGATCTTATTGTATATCTCTTCTATTGATTCATATTGTTATATCAATTTTATATGATATTAATTTCATATCAAGGTTTATAAAATTATCTTCTTCGCTAACACCTTCTTCATCGGAATCTAGTTTCCTTTAGTGTGGACCACTCATGGACTGTTGCTTCACTCCAACTTCTTGGTCATAAAGAAATTAGATAAACCAAGGGAGTTAAGTTCACAATTCTAAACCTTATTTGTAAAAATAAGAAATAAAGGTTTTTTATGAGGTTTAGGACCATAAAAACTCAAGCAACAATAGAGTCTCAATTGTCGAACAAAAGGGTATTTCAGAGGCTTATAGTTCAGCTTCTCCAACAATTTGTCTTCTTAAATATTATTGAGAGTTAGATTAAGCAATTGGTATGGGTCTTAACGATGTATATGTGTATGGATAGTGTAAACTCTTCTTAGGAGCATTCACTTTATGCATTTAAAAAAATCTCCTTTTGGAAATCCTCATGCTTTGCTTCAAGAAAGGCGGGGGAGGGGCAAGTAAAATATGTTTTTTTAAGAGGATTGTTCATTGATAAAAAAGAACTTAGGCCAAATAGTCATTACAAGTAAATCATGAACTGGTAACTCTATAACAAAGGCCCCTTGATGTATGATTTCATAAGGGAATATGATGACTAGAATACATTATAAAATGGTATAGGAATTTGATGATTGGAACATATTAGACTGCACCAAAATCTAGATCATAAATTACTTGTAAAAAAAAAACAAGCTATAATATTACTCTCTTTCTTGAGATGGGCATACCCATGCTCAAGAGGAAAAATCAAGTACACTATTGATCCATGTAAAATGAAAAATCATGGAAAAAAAATAGATACATGGTGAATCCATGTCAAATATAGATCATAGCCATGAACACATACAAAATGTATATGTGTCGTGGTGTACACCAGGAGTTTTTCTAATAATGAATGCAATTAAAAGATAATCCTCCAACAAAGTACCAATGTTATGTAGGTATGTGGTACTTCTTTTGCAACTTGAGGTAGTAGCATAAATAATTTATACAACTACAATCGAAAGACTTCAATCCAAATCCACAAATTGTATGAATTTTCATCCCATGAATAAATAATTTGAAGTCAAACTTGGGAGAAATCGTTTTATTATCAGTCAATAATGTATATAATTAACAAACATAAGAAAAACCACCAATAATGATAATGGGTGTTGTTTATCATGAAAATAAGATGCCTTGTGATCAACAATTTCTACATCATGTTGGGATAGGTAGGAAGAAATGGGATTGGAACACAATGTTTAAATAAACATGAATCATATTCAACCAATTACTTTCACATAGAATTCATCCTGTGGTATAAGGGGATTAAGTTATCATTTTATTTACTACAAGCATATGTTCAACTTATTTCAAATTATCTATTTAATTTTTTTTTTATCTTATACTATTTTTTTAATTATGTTTAAAAAAAGTAGTTAACTTTAAAAGGAAAAATATGATAACAGGAACAACCAATGAAACTAATTTGTTGGAATTCACCAAATAGAGTGCAAGATTGAATATCACATGTTACTATGAAGAATATCTATTTTAATATAATAGTTAAACAAATAAACTGTAAAATAAGATGTAAAAGGATTCAAGGTAAATAATGAGAGTCACAAGTGGGCATTGAATTATAGACCACGAATATGTCAATCCAAACCAAAATTTTATTCACTTACATACAAAATCATCAATAGACACAACTCTTTCAAGATAATATGAAATCTCAGGCCAAGAACTATTCTAAACAATAATTGGCATTTCTAGTACCACACAATTGAAGTCAAAAAGTAAGAACACAAGACTAAGATCTAAAATTAAATTGCAATGAGATGGTAGATTCCTTTGAGCAATCATTTGTTGTTTTTTGCAGATTGATCAACTAACTAGAACATGACCAGTAGGATTAACAAATAGATATAGCAATAACACAGATAATAATACAAGTACTAAAATAAAATATCAACCCTCTAATACTTTCCATTCAAAAGAACTCATATTGTCAATAGAATTGTTAGAATTAGAATGACCAAGTATGGAAGAAATAAACTAATTAATGAGTAAACAATTTGGCATTTCTAATACCATAGAATCATTTTTTTCGTCTTTATGACAAAAAAAAGAGTTACCTTTTTTAAAAATCCTATTTTCCTTCAATCGTTCATCTCCCATTATGGCATTGAAAAACAAAGAAAGAACCATTATAGTAATCACCACCCTTTCTTGGCAACTTGCAATGGTTATGACACTTGAACCATAAATTTTTAAAAGAAATAGGGATCCACCTTAAATCCATTGTCAGTCAATCAACTATATTCATAAACTATGTTACATTTAATTATCATCCATAGTTTGTAAGCTTGTGAAATGTAGACATTGAATGTGTAGGATTAGATCATATCTACTCTAAAAATCCTAATTCTTATCTACTTATCAATTGCATGAAATAAAAGGAATGAAAGATGAATTCATCATTGAATTATGCCTTACTACATCCAACAGTGTTGCAAACCAAGTTGTGGTTAGATTGTCCAATCCTCAGGATCTAAACCTTCAATTAATGAATGTTTAACTAGAAGGAAATCAACTACAAAATATAGCTCAACCTTCTTGGTGACGATCATGAATTCGGGAATTAATCATGAGATTTGGATCCCATTGTCAACATGTTATCCCTTTACATATCACGTATTTCCATATTTCCATAAATCACCATTTCATTATTGTTGAATTAGGAAACACTCCTAGAAATGATCATGATCACTAAACACTTGCATCATGTTAGGTTAACCTTGACTCGGTGAATGACTCATTGAGATAACCTTGGATTGGGTCAAAGAAAATGGTATTTGGTGGCCCATGGTATTGGCCCAAGGTATTGCATATAATGAATCCTATAAAAATCCTTGAAACGCTCCATTGTAATGTGTCTTGGAGGTAAGCAGTGGCTAGATCATTTGGCTCGACTTGGATGGTTTAGGTCGTGGAGATAATAGATATATTATGGTGGTTTTTCCTAGTTTTGGGTTTTCCACATAAGAATTATGTGTATAACTTTAATGGTTTGCTTGTATATTTTATTTCTCTTGCAAGTAATTATATGTATGTTTGTTAAAATCCTAATAAGTGGTATAAAAGCCATGGTTTGCAATATAGTTTTGTTCATTATGGTGTACTTGGTTTTTTGAATTAATTGTGGGGTGCATGTTCAGTGGTGGCCGACACCGTAACAGTATTTTTCGGTTCCTGGTTAGAATGTAATTTCCTAGGGTACTAGAAGGACACATAATCCCTCTTATTTGTAAAGAAGGGATGTTTCATCAAGTATGGAATGAACCATAGGGTAGGTACGAGGGTGTCAGGTGTACACGTAGCATAAATGGATGTGTATCGAAGAGGTTGAGTCTTTGATTGCAGGAGGAATGGAAGATGGTTTAATATCAGTTTTGGGACTAATATTAATGAACCATGTATGTGAAGAGAATTCTTAGAGAACTGGAAGTTACAGGGGTTCAGGACCCATATAATCTAGTAGATAGATTCTTTTTATATGGATGTCAATGACAATGTTGGATGTAGGTACAAAAGGAGCATGGATAAAAATGAGCAAAAACACGAGCATGGAAAAGCGATAGGATGAAGCAGCAGATGGTGATGGTGTAGTCACTATGAAGACAAAAGAAAATAAATAATGAAGTAGTTTGCATGTAAAAGTGAATATGCGTGTAAGACCTCGTAAGGAATTCATACCCCCAGTAACTTACTAGTAAATCCATGAGGTAGACCTCGGTGATAGGGTGTGTATGTGAGATCCCCAAGTCAAGCTTAAAAGGGGGATTTTTAGGTTAACGTTGAGTGAATGAGTAATTGAGATATCCTTGTTTGAGGTCAAAGAAAATGGTATTTGGTGGCCAATTTTATTTTCTAACCCATGGTATTGGCCCAAGTTATTGCATGTAATAAATCCTATAAAAAGGCTTGACACACACCACTGTAATGTGGCCTGGAGGAGAGTGGTGGCTAGCTCACTTGGCTCGTCTTGGTCAGTTTCAATCAAGGGAGATAATAAATATATTATGGTGGTTTTTATTGGTGTTGGGTTTTCCATGTAAACATTTTGTGTGTATATTTAATGGTTTCTTCACTATTTATTTCTCTTCCAAGTAATTGTATGTATGCTTGTTAAAATCCTAATACATCAAAGTAAACACACTTGCATAAATGTAAGCACACTTGCAAAAAAAAAATCCTACTTGTGAAAATAAATAATAAGAATTAGAAGAAATCCTACAAAAATCAACTGTAATTTATATGGGTGTGGGCCCTTACTATCATAGAACAAAATACTACTTGTTGGCACAATCTTAGGCTAACCCAGTTTCATACCACATTTGTTAGCACCGGGATTGAGCCCCAACGTTGAGGGAAGGCCTGCTCCCAGGTAATAGCAAAACCACTTTAGACTGCGCCTCCGGCCTTGTGCAGCCATAGAGGGATCTCTCGCTTGTCTTTAGATTTTACTCTGCGTAAGATATTTGCTCAAGGATGGTCAAGAGGCCGGACTCTTGAAATGGGACAAAGGAGAGTGACGTGAGATGTAAGTGGGATTATCAGGGCAAGGGACCATTGGCAATGGAGTCAAAAACCTGATTAGGGAACATTTGCATGAGGAAACAAATGGCATGATGTTGCAAACAGAGGCAAGATAGGTGTCAATCTCGCAATTAGGAGATATTTAGCAGGTGTTTAGAAGATAAGAGAGAACAACTCATCACGTGGAGCACCAGTAAGATGAATTCCACGTAACTTTAGAAGAAAAATTATTAAATGTCTGAAACAATAGGTGGAGCATAGCAAGTATGAATTCCAAACTGTTATACACTAAGTTACAGACATGAAAGCAATCAACAAACTGGAATGGAAACAGGATATACATTTCATGTAAAGAAAATACATATTGAAAGAAGCAACAACACATGAATCTCTGTCTTAAGAAACAACTCTTCCTCTGCAATCTTATTCATAACACAGGCATCAGATCTTATTTACAATGGAGAGCCTTAGCCCTTGAATGTTTTCCCAACCTTCTAGACTCCCACATCTTGGGCCAAAACCACGACCTATCGCTGCTCTTCTTCATCGTCTGGCGGTTCTAAATCGTGGACCAGGAGCCTCTACTAACCTGAATGGTGTTCACATAATGTTTTAAAGGAATGGAACCCTCCTCGAACTTCTGTCAGGCCCATAAATAGACTATTGAAAATGGAGTGTTAACAACCTACTCCATGAGGGATTTTATCCTCCCAGTGAGGTAGCAAAGAACCCCCATAGACCAAGTGCCAAATCCATTGGGTTGTCTTCAATCTTTCTTTAAAATCTCCATTCTGCTCTGAGCTAGTGTTGCAACGAATTCATGCCACTCTTGCAAACCATGCTCTTGACTGCAAACCTGTGCTTATAATTGAAAATGAAAGCAAACTAAAATAGTAATGAAGGAAATGCTCAATGATTATCGAGCTTATTGGTTCCTACCTACTCTACCTAATTTAGTTCATAAGCCCGATTAAGTGAAATCAAACTTCCAATGAATCCAATCAAGCAACTTGCCTAATAGTGTTGTTCTTTTTTCGTGCTTGATGGACAAAAATGAAATAGACAATGGAAGAAAGCTATAGAATATAGATTGATCTTTACCAAAGAGACGTGACTAGTCATTACCATTAGCCAGCCTTTCCATGTACTCCGCTATGGGGTCATAGAAAACATGGCAACCTCCAACATATTCTGTCCTCCGTTCATGGGAAGGCTGTCTGGAACTCCTTTAATCTGGTGGTCTGTCAGGCTGATACTTGGATGATTGTAGGAGAGGGCCCACCAAATATTTCTTCAATAAAGCATCGCCTTTTTCACCCAAAATTTCTGCAACGAGAGCTTGATATGCCTCAAGAGGGAGGTCCTCCGCTTCTCCATCGGAACTAAGTAGGCATATCCCTCCTGTGTGAGGTGGTACTCCTGAAGGCAGAATATTGAAAGTGTATTTATTAGAGGGTTGCTACATCCTTCTTTGTGGCTTGACACCTCATCACAAACCCCCAACGTATCGATAGCTGGAGAGGGATTGCATGGCAGTTTCTTTTTATCATCTCCACTTACATACAGGTTTTTGGACTGCACCATCTCCCCTTCTTTCTATTTTTTCTTAGAGGCTCTAATCATGTGTCATATTAATTCAAAAGAGGCATAACACAAGGGTAGGTTATCACCTTCAATGCCCTTATCGCCCTTTTCTGCTTTAGCCTCCCGACTTCACATAGCATCTTGGTCCTCTCCATCAACAGGTCCTGGTTCAATGGCCAGCTTCTCAAGTTCAGCCTGCAAGTATTCTTCCTCATATTCATCGTACACAGGTGCACTGAATTCCTTCTTAAAGTTGTCTTGTACGGACCCAGGGCGGCATAGGTCGCAATCTTCAAAGAACAGGCATGCAGGATCACATGTTCCTGTATCGGGCCGATCATCTTTCTGTATACCGGGAGAGGGATTTAGTAGGACCTGGACTTTTTCATTCTACTTGTAGGGCCCAACCAATTTTAATGTATCTTTTATTTCACCACCGCTGTCCTGATCTGACAAATTTTTGGACATCTTAAGGTTTTCCTCAACCTCTAAACAATCAATAAACATATGATGCAGAGTGGTTGATTTTATTTCCAAAAGAAGCAGGGACAGCTCCGGAGGAAAGGTGGCCACATAATATATTTTAGCAGCGTTCTAAAGAGGTTGGACCTCCTTAGGTATGTTATAATAAAAGCTGACAAATATTCTGTTAAAACTAGATAAGGTCTCACCCTCATGTCTCTTCAGGGAATAAAATTATGAAAGTATTTGATCCAGTGGCCTTCTCCTACCCCAAAACTTTAAGAAGGTGCAAGAAAACTCTTCCCAAGTGTTGTTGGACTCAGGCTACAAGTGATTAAACCATTCTTTAGCATCTCCTTGCAAGGATTGGGTGAAAGCCCTCATGCAGACATCATCATGTTCTATTTCAAAAAGGTCAGAGAAATGTTCAAAGGCTTGTAAATGTTATGAATAGTGAAGTCTTTGGATTCTCCATCAAATTTGGGGAGGTACTTGTAATGTTTCATGGGAAAATCATGGAGGATGGGAGGTAGTTGTAATGGTTTGCACCGGATTGGAGAAATGGAAGAGACTAGGTTAGGCGCAATAGCTATGCTATCGACTGAGGTTTCATGAATTTCACAGGGGTGACCTTTGACGTCGTGGGCCTATGGAGAAAAATCTAGGCCAAAACCAGATGTACAAGACGATGCAATGATTTCGGTTCGTAAAGAAGGATAAATAGGAATATATTCATAGCTCTGTTCATAATGAGTTGAACCATAGAAGGTTGTTTTGATAAATTTAGGGAAGGATAAGAAAAAAATTACAAGATAGAACAAGGCTTCTTGGAAGAAACGCAGACTCAAGTATCTTAACCCTCCACCATGCACTCTTCGAGCTTTACAAGGGGTTAACCTTTTGGACAGAGCTTGCCCGTCTTTTTTTTGATCATTTGATTTCTGGGTTGTACCACCAGCGGAGTCGCTGAAGTCTGTACCCTTCAAGAGTGGAGTCGCCAGGTGAAAAGTGCTCAACCTTCTAGATGTCTGATTATTGTTCACCATCAACAATCAGATCTAAAACCATGTTTTTTTTCCCAGGGAGGATCTTCAATTTCATCCCCGGAAATGGTTCCAGTTTGTTAGCACTAGGATTGAGCCCCAAGGTTGAGGGAAGGCCCGCTCCCAGGTAACAACAAAACCACTTTAGACTACGCCTTCGGCCTTGCGTAGTCAAAGAGGGATCTCTCACTTGTCTTTAGATTTTACTCCACATAAGATATTCACTCAAGGATGGTCAGGAGGCGGGACTCTTGAAATGGGACAAAGTAGAGTGACATGAGATGCAGGTGGGATTATCAGGGCAAGGGAGCATTGGAAATGGAGTTGAAAACCTGAGTAGGGAACATTTGCATGAGGAAAAGAATGGCATGAGGTTGCAAACAGAGGAAAGATAGCCATCGATCTCGCAATCAGGAGATATTTAGCAGGTGTTTAGAAGATAAGAGAGAACAACCCATCACGTGGAGCACCAGCAAGATGAATTCCATGTAGCTTTAGAAGAAAACTTGTTAAATGTCTGAAACAACAGGCAGAGCATAGCAAGTATGAATACCAAACTGTTATACACTAAGTTACATACATGAAAGCAATCAACAAACTGGAATGGAAACAGGATATACATTTCACGTAAATAAAATACATATTGAAAGAAGCAATGACACATGAATCTCTATCTTAAGAAACAAATCTTCCTCTACAATATTATTCATAACACAGGCATCAGATCTTATTTACAATGAAGAGTCTCAGCCCTTGAATGTTTTCCCAACCTTCCGGCCTCCCGCATCTTGGGCCAAAACCACGACCTATCGCTGCTCTTCTTCATCCTCTAACGGTTCTAAATCATGGACCAGGAGCCTCTACTAACCTGAATGGTGTTCACATAATGTTTTAAAGGAATGGAACCCTCCTCAAACTTCTGTTAGGCCCATAAATAGACTATTTAAAATGGAGTGTTAAAAGGTTTCTTCACTATTTATTTCTCTTCCAAGTAATTGTATGTATGCTTGTTAAAATCCTAATACATCAAAGTAAACACACTTGCATAAATGTAAGAACAATTGCGGAAAATAAATCATACTTGTGAAAATAAATAATAAGAATTATAAGAAATCCTACAAAAATCAACTCTAATTTCTATGGGTGTGGGCCCTTACTATCATAGAACAAAATGCTACTTGTTGGCACAATCTTAGGCTAACCCAGTTTCATACCACATCATACCAACAAAACCCAAGATATTGACCTAAAAGGGTTTTATCCCCTTCAACAACACCTCCAAATCAAATGAGTTCTCACCCAAGGTGCCTATGGGAACTGCAGGAGCTAGGTTTCCTCTATAGTGGAGGGGATATTGACCATACCAACTTCGACAGAACTAACTCTAAAAATTTTATGAACTGTGACAATGACACATAGGAGTATCTACAACACAACCTTATTCATGGTTTTACAATTAATCAGTACTGTGTTATTGCATTCTACCATTTATGCATAGTTATGCATTCATGCATTAGAAAATAACAGAAAATGACCACACAAACACATCATACACAATAAACACCATAATTTAACTAGAAACCCAAGATGGGAAAAATACAAAAGAACTCGTTTATTATATGGAGTTGCAGCTCAAACACTTTAAGTCTATGCACACAACCTATAGACATTTCTCTTCATCTTTTGTTACATCAGATCTGTGCACGCATAGTGGATATCAACCCCATAACTTGCAACTCGACTTTTATCTTTGACAAAACATTACATTTCTCTCGATAGATACCAAAAATTAATATCTCTCACAAAATAGGATAAAATAACAAGCTCTCCAAGAAGGATGACCCATTACATATTTATAGGTTCTAATGGTAACTTTTACAATCTGCACCCACTACCCGATCCCATATGTGTAAGTGGAAAAAAACTCAAACCCACTAACTAACCTTTTGATTGGACTAAATCAAAACAGTTAGCTTTCCTTAATATTCACCTGAACCTTTGGGTTTGACCGCTTCCTTGATAATGTCATCGTGGTTACACTCACACTTCAACCAAATTCCAAAACGAGCACCAAAATTACCAAAAAAAAACCTGGGGACAACATGCCCCCAACACTCACATTTGGCTCATACCGAACCACTTCAGACTGAAAGTGTTGGTGTGTTTAACTTTGACTAAAAGTCCTAGTATACTTTATTCACTTCCTCGACCCATCGTTGGATATCTTCTTTCTGTTTGTTGAATTCTTCAACAATTTTAGAACTAATATGTTCTAAAATTCTCATCTCAGCAGCTACCAAAGCCTGCTTGAATTCTTCATGAACTGGACCAATGGTCATAGTGAATTGCTCTAGATTTGTTTGTATATCGACAACACGATCAATTCGTCTTTGTTGTTGGGTCGAGAGTTTTTTTTTTCAAACAGACTAGAGAAAAAATTATATTAAATAGGAAGGTTGTGCACAACCATGTGTAAAAAAGGAGGGCCTTCTTATCATACTGTATTGCAAATAAAATATTGTGTTGTCTAAACTAATTACAATGTTGAAAAAAGGCCTTCTATGACCAATAAAATAGGTGGCACCCATCGTAGGGTAAATACAAACAAACTGGATATTAAGCAGAGTACAAAAACGCATATAAAATCCATAACAAGCTGGAGCTATTGCTTTTTCTTTTCACCTTGCCCATGGATAGGATGCACAACTGAAGTTTCCTCTTTTGGATGATATTTTGACAGGGTTTCTTGGCAATGGCTATAGTGGTTCATGCTTGTTAACTTTTTCACTTATTCTTTAATAGTGTCAAATGTCCCCATGAGGTCATGCAAATCGCTATCATTGTCATCGATCATAGATTTGTGGCATCCCATCTGGTTGGCCAAGTACTTCACGTTTGTTGTTGCTACCCTTCCTTCTTTCACGCCCATGCTCAAAATATCATACAACCAACGCATGTTTTGTTTAATATCCTGTAAAGTGGACTGGATATAATTTAGGGTCACATTCCTTCCATTGTTTTCCATGGAGTGTTGGGTGGAGCGAGAATCCGAGACAGATGTAGGAGCAAAATGAACCAAACAAGGTTCGAATAGACCACTATCTATATCATTGCCACAAAGGATACCCACAAAATAAAGTTGTTACTGCAACGCTTCTTCAGAACACCAGATCCCGGTAAACCTACAAGAATCCTCTTCTAATTCACAATGAGCGACTGAATGATGAAGAATCGTCATCATTCTAGATCATTCCTACATTACACGTGCAGGTGATCTCTTCATTGGGACAGAGGGCAAGTCAACTATCCCTGCATTTAATCCCATCACATGGCCAAAAATCCACTTGTCCTTAGTGTTGGAAAATTGTTCTCCTGAGGCCTAAAAGGTGGCCACAAATACGAAGGGAGGGAGACTCGAATTGAGTCACCCCACCTAGTGCAAAAACTTGGGTAATTAAAGGAAATATTAAAAAAAAATTGACCCTTGATTAGTGCCAATCCTATTTCATTCCTAACTCCTTTATTAGCTAGTTTATCTGCTTCGGTGTTGTTACCTATGAGAATACGAACGTAGGAAACTTGTAGATTTGATGAGAGGCGACTGACATGGTCATAATTTTTTTGAATTTGAGTGCACCATGAGTGTATCCGGTTCTCATTTTTTGTATGAATTTCTTTGAGTCACCAAGAACTATGAGGTTTGATATGTTATTTTTCCTTGCCAGATCCAGCCCAAGGAGAAGTACGAGCCATTCCGATTCATTGTTGGTTTTGTGCCCTATTCCAAAAGTGTAAGACATTACAATGTTTCCTCCGGGATCGAATATAATCCCACCCGCACCTTCCTCCCCATTGTTGGGTTTGTAGTTTATTAACATGTTGTTGTAGTATTTTATTCTCAACAATATTGCTCATTTTATCGGCTGGTGGTAGAGTCCTTAATGAACTCCACAAACTGTCCAAACTTTATTCCACTGCACTAAGTTTTTTTGTAATATCCTGCAGCTCAATGTCCTCCAATAGAGCCCTTGAATCCTGGGAAACATCCACATACAACTTATCACAATAATATTTGTCTTTATTAATGTATCAAGCATCCCCCTAAACATGCATATGTTGTTGTTCCACTACTTCAGGTGGGGTATTGGGCACTAGCTTAACTAGCATCAATATTGGCAATTTTCTTTCGGAATTCAGTGATGACTTCCCCCAATTTTATTACCTTTTATTTTGGAATCATTTTGGGTATAACTCCAACTTTTGGAATATCTCGACAAGAAGATTCAATAGCATTTTCCATTCTCATTTTTTCTTTATGTTGGTTGTGCTCCATTGCCTTAACCTCCATAGTAGTCACCTGGCTCTTAGATTGCTTCAGTTGACCATAGACCAATTGATCTCTGACATTAATTTCTTCATTTTCCTTATGCAACATGATATGAAGTATAAACATCAGCAATATAGACATCTCTAAGCCAACATACCCCATACAATACATGGTATTATTCATTTCAGCACAAGTCAAGCACTTAAGGTGTTATCTAAACCTGATGGTATTTCTTTGATGTAGTCAGCTTCACATGTCTATCATCAGATGACCCATATTTTTCTTGCATCAACTCCTTTCTACTAACCATGACCCACACTTCCTTCACAGTCGTACACAGGACCTAAAGTAGGTCAAAGACACTCTTAAACATCTCATTTTTGTGTTCATCGGATTTTTGTCGAGTATCCTTGGAAACTTCATCCATCCTATCAACCAACAGGTTGTAATCATTGTAAGTCACACCAACATGCATACTATCTTTGATAACCTTTTGTTTATTGTGTGCTTTCCTCTGCAGGTCTGCAATTTTTGGCCTGCCCCCAAATCTGGGTCTGTTGATGTAGTGCTAGAATCATGGTCAGTATCATGGTGTGATTTGAGTGGATTATTGTCATCTACCCACTTTGACATGGAACAGAGGTGACTTCCTGTCATGGGTTGATTTTGGAACATATATATTCATCTACGATAGGTTTCTCCCACTCCTCTATCCAGTCTCAAACATAGCATTGATGGCTTCCTTTGTCAGCCTACATTCTCTTGTTAGCCACTAGTTATGTGGGTCCCAATTCAGTTGAATATAAATACGGTATCCCCCACGGTAAACTTCATAATGTTTATATGACTTTTCATAGTAGCAAATTCGATTCTCAGAATATTTTATATATGATGTTGCAATCCTTCATCATGAATGAAGAACTATACGTTATTGTCCATTTTCCTTCTTTTGGACTCAGATAACCACAAATTATGATATTGGTCCCCAAGACAAGGGACATTTACATCCATGCCTTAGTATCTGGGCAGCTCTGACCAAGCAACAAAATAAATCATAACTAGAAACCATGAATAATTGAATGACTTACCTTTTTCTTGAGCATCCACAACATCAATATTCAACAAATCATGCAACACGAACATTTCCTAGTTCATTTAAACATCAGCAACACACTGCTCTGTCACAACTATGACCCTGATCATACATTGATTTAGCCTCATCTTCTGCAACAACTTGATTGACATGACCTTGGCCATGTTGCCGCATTTTCACACACCTGGGTCACGTGGCAGAAATCTTCAAGCCACTCGGTGTGTCCTTGGGAGCAAGTCTCGAGTCAAGGCTGTCACCTTGTTCTTGACTCCTCCGTTTAGGCTCAACTCCTAATGAAGCCAAGGGGGGTAGACCCTATTAAGCTACTAAGGATGATTTCTTAGTGTGGTGATGTTAAAATGAATCAGTTATTTAGAAGTTTGAAAATTTTAACTATAGACAATTAAAGATGACAAGATACGAAGATAAACACACGAAAGCACAAAGCTGATACACAATATATATATATAAAGCAAAAAATGACCAGTGCCTTAGAATGGAGTCAAATCAATAAGATCAATGTGCTTGCATGTGCTTGGAGTGAATGTTTTGCGATTGCATCTTGGTATGTTTTAAGTTAAAATTGAAGTATGAATTGATTAAATTAGGCTAAGGGGGGACTCCAGATATACCCGAGAGTACTTGGAGTATGTCCAAAACAAAACCTTCACGGCTACCCGCAAGGAATATGTGGGCTGAAATGGAGTCTCTGGGGCTATTTTCGTAACGCACCCATTAGGGTGTGACAGAGATTGACGCCCTGAGGTCACCTTTCAAAATTTCCCGCTTCCTTTGGGTATTTTGCCACCGTAAAGGTTTGATCGAGGTGTTGGATTTTCACCTGATGGTTTGTCAATTGGGGAGGGTGAGTCCTAGTTATGCTAGTCACCCAAGTGCTTTTGATACATCTTGACTGATCAGACGAACCACAGCCAAGTGCAGAGCATACACACTGGATTCTTGTCGATTTTAGTAAGTTTTAAACTGGATGTTCTTGTTTGAAAGAAAAGCCTCCAAGAACCTCTTTCGATCCAAGTGGATCTCAATCAGGGAATCAAGGAGGGGTTAATTTTAAAGTTGCTGATAAACAAAATATAGAAAAAATCAAACAGATACACAATTCAGATTTCTTAATTAATCCTACCACGAATCTCTTTCCCCTTTCGGGTCAATCGGGAAATCGTGGGGTAAGTATTACGATTACTTTGAAATGTGAGATATGGAGTATGGAATTAATAACAAGATCAAGTATAATACCCTTCAAATCAGATCAATTCTAGTAAAAAAGAAATAAGCAAAAAATGACGAA
Source organism: Pseudotsuga menziesii (assembly GCA_001517045.1). NCBI lineage: Eukaryota > Viridiplantae > Streptophyta > Pinopsida > Pinales > Pinaceae > Pseudotsuga > Pseudotsuga menziesii. Next base: position 163,051 of record LPNX011066326.1, on the reverse strand, counting down.
AAGGGCACCGACGCGAATCCCCCTAGGGGGGATGGGGAATGGGCTCGAAAGAGCCTATTCCAAAGAAAATTTTATTTATTATTGGTTAAAATATCAGAGAAATGATATATCATAAAATTCTTGGTCCTTATACAGATTGAAACCAAGATCTTACAATTATACAACAAATTTAAGAATTTTGTGAAAAAAAGGAGACCCCTGGGGGGATTTGAGCGCTCCAAAAGCCACTTTGGACAGAAGATTCATTTATTTTCTGTCAGACCTGATAAAATATAGAGAGAATACTAGAATAAAAAATTCCCAAAAGAAATTTAAGAGTACCTTTGGATTAGCCTACCTTATCTCACAAAAAGTGAAATTGAAACTAGCTAAACAGGCAGGAAAGGAACCAAGGAAAGCAAGCTTTCCTTGGGATCTTGGCTTGCTGTTTGTGCAGAAAAAAAATTTCACTGATATTGCATAATATTAAACTTACCATACAGCAAATGAAACTACCTTAACAGCAAGCTATGAATTTTCACTAAATTACTTGCGAAACTAAGGCAATTTTAGCTAGATCTCTTGAAATTGAACTTTAGGTGCGAAACAAAACTAAGATCTGGAATTTGGAAGGGATATCACTAATTAGATCTATGTGTATTTTTCTCAATGAGATAGATCATAGTAATAAGAAACCTTTAAAGTAACCAATTTGAGGAATATTTAAGAATTTTTTAAAGGAGAGAAAGGGGAAGAAAGGTGCTTGTTGTTGAAGCAGATCTGCAGAGAAAACTTGGTAGTGAAGCACTGAGGGGCATTATATTAGAAATATCTGCTGGAAATCAATGGAATCAAGCCTGAACCATAGATCTTCCAGTCATGGTAAACCTGTAAGCTACAACACAACTCCTGCAAATAGAACTGTTAAATCTGAAGATGCATATGAGAAGGGGATGATACAGCATGCAAATAATCTTATTTAACATCTAGGCATTAAATCATTCAAACATATGCAGAAAATAGAAATAATTAAGCTTACTTACAATTCACTATCCTTATGATCTTAATAACCATTTAGGCAGACAATAGTTAAGTGCAAAAAATTGGAAAAATAGCAGTTTCACCTCGAATTCAACATGACAATGACAATCCACACATGAAAGGTACTCCACAACTAGCCTCCAAAGCTTCTCTTAATTTCAAAAAATGAAGATCAGTACATAGTTACAATGGAAATCCCATCAGTCCAGCTCTAACTAGCTTGGAAGAGGGATCCTCAAGCATGATATATACAATTTGCAGGCCATCTAGCCCGGGGGGGTGCAATTACTCATGGAATCAAGTGAAATCAACTGATGGAGAGTTCATCAATGCATAAATGAAGCTGGACTGAGCCTACTTGTCAACTGGGGGCTTGATTTAGCTGACACATCAACCCATACACTGACACCTCAGTCCACAGAGCATCCAGGAGAGTCCACACATGTGGAGGAGAGAGAGAGGGCACAATTCCCCATGAAGACAGGTGTAGATCAACTCTGGATCTGATTTGATCCCCTCCTTCAGTCAAGGATTTGTCAGATCCAGTCAATCTGCTCCATATCTAATTGATTTCATTCAAATCGGTTGAGAATCCACTGATTTATTGATTTTGGATTTGCTCCATTATTCATCAATTTATTAATTAAAATAATCAATAATTGATTTTTGGGGCTTTCTGACCTGAGTGATGGAAGATCACTCAAAACTTAGGAAATAGTGGGTCCATGGGTTTACATGGTGCTCTTAGCTTGAAAATGAGCACCTACATGACTGAAACTGATTATTTCGCCCACTTTTATTACAGACTCAATTTTTCCAATTAAACTATTTAAAAATAGCCTAAGTTTTGGAAAAATTAAAATTTAATAAAAAACACTGAAAAAACTAAAAATTTGAAAAATTGAAAAACACCTAGGGGGACTTAAACATGTTCATATGACTCAAAAAAGATGTCTAGCATGCTTATACATTGACACATAGACTCTAATAACCTCAATATGCCTAAATCCCAAGCCAACCACCCCAACTTTGGAGGTATGGAGTGAAAAACTCAGAAATTATCAGTTGTTTATTCAACAACCAATAATAACCAAGGGAAAAAACACCCTGGGCTGATCGGATTGACAAATGAAGTCTAAGAGACCGAGTCTTTTACAGACACTATCATGCTAGAACATTTATTACAACTCCCCCATGGGGTATGAACATGTGATATGATACAACAAGAACTTCCCAGAAGTACTTCCAAAGGTCTTTTTGAAGTCAACCCTGTTTGGTTCACCAGGCTCACTTGATAAAAAACCACTAAGTACAACTTAGGTGGTAACATTCTGGCTCCATCTGGGACACATTCTCTGACTGATCTTCTGTTCAAAGGAGAGGATGTGAGAAATCTGGAATCTCTTGGTCCTGCAAGGCAATTAGAGTTTGCCAATAACATTTATATATAAGAAAAAATTTGCTATAAAAACAAACTAATGTACATAATTAATCTATAATGTGCAAAAAGGAACATTTTACAAAAACTAATATACAAAGGAAAATTTTCAACATGGTACAACATAACTAGAATACAACAATATCAATGATACAACAATATGATATATACAATTTAGAAATACATGCAAGGCAAGGTTTAGAAATTGGCCCTGAAACCACCGATGCCACTAAAGGCATCAAACTATCTCGGTGAAAAATAGCTTGAGGAGGAAACCATTCATTGGTAAGCTCAATCTTTCTCCTTCCAAGTCATTTAGATAGAAGGAGTTCGTTCCTACTATTTCATCGATGATGTATGGTCCCAACCACAGGCTATCAAGCTCTCCATGTTTCCCATGTTTTTCCCGTCATTTGTCCCAACGTAGAATCGTGTCACCTACTTGGAAGGAACCTAGCCGGGTAGACTTATCAAAGGCTCTCTTGACCTTGTCTGAATTCTTGATACTATGGTCAAGAGAGTCTCTTCTGCTCTCATCTAGCTCAATCAACTGGTTTATTCTATTCTAGATGGCCTCCTGATCTAAGTTGAATGTCTGGAGGAGATGATAAACTAGAAGCTTTAGATGGATTGGTAAGGTGACATTAAGGCCATAGACTAGTTCGAAAGGGCTCCTCCCTGTTGAACTTTTCTTAGTGATCCTGTTGGCCCATAATGCTAATTTGATTTTGCTATCCCAAGCCTTCTTATTGTCGCCCACAATTTTTTTGATTATGGTCATTAAGTTCTTGTTACTTGATTCTGCTAGACCATTTCCTTGGGGATAGTAATTAGATGAGTGAGATAGGATGATGCCGTACTTGAAACAGAAAGACGACATCTTGGAAGAAACAAAGCATGGGCCATTATCCGTGATTATTCTAGCTGGCACACCGAATCTTGTGATGATTTTATCTTCTAGGAAATCCATGACTATGGCATCGGTTGCCTTTTTGGTGGGTATCGCCTCTACCCACTTGGTAAAATAATCCATAGCGGTAAGAATCCAAGAGTAATCACTGCTCGAGTTATCCTTGAACTTACCGATGAAGTCAAGCCCCCATTGCTGAAAAGGGGCTTGGACTACTATTGGATTTAGAGGCAAGGCTTTCACTTGTTGCTTTCCGGTGAATAACTGACACTAGGGGCAAAATCTGATAGCCTTGTGCACATCTGAAAATAGGTTTGGCCAATAGTAGCCTGCTTCAAGGATTTTGTGGGCAGTTGTTTTAGCTGCAAAATGTCCACCACAAAATCCTGAATGGAAATCAACCATGAGTTTCTTGGACTCAGGTTCATCGACACATCTAAGTATCAAACCATCTGGGTTTCTCCAACCCAAACCATCTTTGGTCAAACAATACTTAGTTGCCTTTAACCTTAATTCCCTTCTTTTATGGCCCAGTAAGTGATCGGGGCATGTAAGGTTGCGGAGGAAAAATATGATGTCGGTGTACCAGGGGTGCTGCTCTAATCTCTGAAACTCATCTGATACACTTTGCTCTAAATTGCTACTCTGGCAGATTATTCCTAAATCCTTCTCGTTTCCTTGGGTCAGCATCTTCGCAAGACCCTGTCCCTTAATTAATTTAGTAGGTCTTATCTCCAAATCATATTCCTGAATTTTTGAGACCCACTTACCCCTGACTCCTAGACAGTCTTTCTGAGACATGATATCTTTGACAGCTGCATGGGGTACATATCCAATGATTTTGGAGTAACCTATATAGGTTCTAAAATGTTTAAGGGACTTGACAAGAGCATAGGCATGTTTTTCCATAGTGGTATACTTCAATTCTGAATTTTGTAAGGCTCTACTCATAAAGTCTATGGGTTGCTCTTGTCGCTCCTTATTCTTTTGAAGTAAAACACCAGCAATGGTGTCTTCTGAGGCAAAGGAGAATATCTAGAATTCTTTGGAATAATCTGGACTAGTCAAGACCATGGACATGGATATGGCATTTTTTATGGACTTGAATGCATCTTTCCCTTCATCTGTCCACTCAAACTTAGCAACTTTCTTTAATAGCTTTTGTAGAGGTTCCATTAATTCTGCTAAGTTCGGGATGAATCTTCTTATGAAATTGATTTGACCATTAAAGGACTGGAGAGCTTTTAGATTGTGAGGCAAGGGGACTTTCTTAATAGCTTCAACTCTCTCAGGATCAACCTTGACACCATCTTTAGAAATGATGTGCCCCAACAACTTGCCTTCATCAACTCCAAAGATTGATTTGGAGAGATTCAAGGAAATACCATATTTCTGACATGTTATAAAAACCTGCCTAAGATGAATTATGTGGTCAGATCTTTCTCTTGAAAAAATAGTTAAGTCATTCTGATATATTTCAATTATTTTGCCTATAAGTTCTTTGAAGGTAAAGTCCATGGCTCTTTGGAAGGTGGCACTAGCATTCAATAAGCCAAAAGGCATTCTTAAGAATTTATAAGTACCCTAAGGTGTGGTGAATGTAGTCTTATGTTGATATTATTTATTTACCAACACCTGGTTATAACCTAAAAAGCCATCCAACATGGACATCATTCTTGATCCCGTTACTCTTTGAAGCAAAGTTTCCATGTCAGGTAATGGGTAATTATCTTTGAGGCATGATGTATTTAGATTTCTAAAATCTATACATATTCTAATTGACCCATTCTTCTTTATAACAACAACTAAGTTGGAGCACCAATATGAATGCCTTGTAGGTGCTATGATCCCTGCTGCTAGCATCTTCTAAAGTTCCTTCTGCACAATGGGGGCCAACTTAGGATTTATTCGCCTAAGTTTTTGTCGGAAAGGTTTGACCTCCTTAGCTTCTTCTGTGAGGGGAATAGTATGTTGAAACACATCTTCCCTATAGGCTTTAAGCTCATCATAACTAAAGGCCAACACATCTCTATACTCTTTAATTAGGTTGATCAAGTTGTTCCTTTCCTTTTCCGAAGTACCTTTTCCAATTTTTATTAACTTGGGATCCTTGTCAATTCCTATGTTTATTTCCATATAATTCCCAGTTTTTATTTCTTCTTTTTGTTTTTTATGATGATCCCAACGATCGAAAAGATTCTCGAAAGCTATAAGGCTACTAGGGATGTGATTCCTTTCATTATCCTCGCACTCCTGATACTCTTTACCTTCCTGTTGATAACTGATTTTGCAACCTTCGAACTCTTGTAGATTGTGGATGAATCTCAAGAGTTGCTCATCATCTTTGAACACCTGCCAGTGGTCTATATTATCCAGAATTGAAGGTCTGAAATTTATTTCCATTTTTCCATTCCCATTAATCATTTCATCTGATGGCTGGAGGGTGGATGCTGCTACCGCCAATCTATCTGCTAACCCATTCATTTCTCTATGGACCTTTTAAATGTTAAGTGCATCAAACCATTCCATAGTGTCCCATGTGGCATTCCTATACTTTCTTAGTCTGTCATTTTTGCATTGAAACTGATTCTTAATCTGGAGGACAACTAGATCTGAATCACCCTTTATGTTCAACATCTTTATCCCCATGTCTTTAGCAGTTTCTAATCCTAGGATCAATGCCTCATACTCAGCTACATTGTTTGATGCTTCAAACTCTAACCTGAATGCAAAGTTGTAGACTTTATTTGAGGGAGAGATGATCACGATGCCTGCACCCTTTCCAGTTTTGGAATAAGCCCCGTCAAAGTACATTTGCCAAACTTCATCAATCTTTTCATTTTTAATGTTTTCCTTAATAGGGGCCATGAAATTTGACAAAATAGCATAGTTTCCAAAATTATCAGTGAAATGAACAAATTCATTTCCAAGCTTCTTAGGGTTTTCTACATGTCGTTTCCTCAGCTTTTCTCTGTGGAGAATCACCCTAGTGTTCTCTGATGCAGGTATAGTAGCATATGTCCAATCCATTTGGATGTGCCCACCAAGAGTTGCGGCCCATTTTATGGATAACAACATACCCCAATTATCTGGGACATCTATTACCACCACATCCGTCAACATGTCGATATTTGGATACTTAGCTAACTTGACCCGTAAATTTAATATTATCCCTACCACTTCCACTTCTCTTGCATCCATGGCACAAACATTGTGGTAGGGTCGGGTGACCCTTAGATTTAGTTGCTCCATTACTTTTCTTGTCATGACATTTGATGAAGCACCTGAATCTAACATACAGTTATGAAGGAGAAGTTTATCTACTAAAAGGGAGACATAGAAAGGTGGGTGATCTTCTCTTCTTGGATCAACACTGTTGAGGACTATGGGCATATCTATGGGTTCAATAAGTTCAGCTTCAAATATAGCATTGTTATTCGGAAGAGGATCCTCTTCGATAATTTTATGAGCTTCACTTTGGATATCCTCTAAGGCTTTCAATAATTTTTCCTTTTGACCGGGAATCTTATGGACATCAATTGCATAAAAATGAATTTTAGCATTACTTATCCATTCTCCCATATCAATATTTGACTCAAGGACAATAGGAGGATCTAGGGGGGAAGGAGTGGTTACCTTTTGCTTGTACTGTTTATACGGTGATTGCTTTTCTCTCCTTTGATACACAACTCCCTTGAACCTGGCCTCCTTCATTTCCTTAATTTCCTCTGGAGGAGGCATTGTACCATAAAAGTTAGATAGGAGATCCTTCTCAAAACCATAATCGGTGGCCTGCTGCCAATGCTGGTTGGATAGAGGATAGGTTCGGCCCACCATGTACACATGATCAGACTCGCCTGATGTTCTTTCCTGATTACTGACCTCTGCCATCCCATGTTCTATAACCTGGTTTGCTATGTAGCAAGTGCTTTATGGGTGGAATTGCTCACAAGGTCTACACCATGGAATTACTTCATCTACCAGGTTAGTTGAGTCTAACTGGTTTGGAATCCTAGGCTCTTGCTGAGGAAACTTCTTTTGATACATTTGATTCTGTTTTGGCTGAAAATTCCTAGGTCCATTATTTCTCTCCAGTGTGACTATTCTGTTTTGGATTTTATTCATTTGCACAGATTGGTCTACCATGATTTTTTCAAGCAGGCTAGTTACTTTTCCATGGGGTCTTTAGAGGTTGCCTTTTCCTCTAATTCAATAGCCTTTCCCTTATCTTTGTTGTACGAAGTGTTTCCCCTAGTGTAACTTGGAATGTTGGACTTGCCCGAAGATTGCATATTCATTTCTATTATCTCGGCCAGATCTTGAGCAGTTTTCAGATCGACCGGATCTTTATCCCTTAATTGGTACCTCAAATCACCAGTGAAAGATTCGATGTAGGATATCAAGATGGAGGCATCACTTGGCTTGATGTCTCTAGGGAGGTCTGCAACCACACGCCCGAACTTAGTATTAAATTCATCTATGGTTTCATTCTCCATCTTCTTTATATTATGAAGGGAAGGAAGCAAATGTCTTGGTTCTTTCTTTTCCCCCATTTCTTCTTAAAACCTGCTAGGAATTCATTAAGGGTTTTATATGAATCATTAACAAGGTTTTCATACCATTTCACAGCATCATCCTCTAAGGACAAAGCAAAGAGCTTCATTTTGATATCTTCATGGTTAGAGGCAACATTATCACAGTAACTGACTAGGTGCCTTTCAAACTTTCGGAGATGAGTCTTGGCAGTGGTGGCATTATTTCCCTCAAACTTGGGGAGCTTCTTGATAGCATCATTCGAAATGTTATGAGGAGCACCTGCTATCTAAGAAAAGTCAAGGGGTTTGTAAAAATTCGTCA
>LPNX011066326.1:141576-154295 GCA_001517045.1 Pseudotsuga menziesii | reverse complement strand
ATGTTTTAAGTTAAAATTGAAGTATGAATTGATTAAATTAGGCTAAGGGGGGACTCCAGATATACCCGAGAGTACTTAGAGTATGTCCAAAACAAAACCTTCACGGCTACCTGCAAGGAATATGTGGGCTGAAATGGAGTCTCTGGGGCTATTGTTCGTAACACACCCATTAGAGTGTGACAGAGAACGGTGCCCCAAGGTCACATTTCAGAAGTTCCCGCTTCCTTTGGGTATTTTTCCACCGTAAAGGTTTGATCGAGGTGTTGGATTTTCACCTGATGGTTTGTCAATTGGGGAGGGTGAGTCCTAGTTATGCTAGTCACCCAAGTGCTTTTGATACATCTTGACTGATCAGACGAACCACAGCCAAGTGCAGAGCATACACACTGGATTCTTGTCGATTTTAGTAACTTTTAAACTGGATGTTCTTGTTTAAAAGAAAAGCCTCCAAGAACCTCTTTCGATCCAAGTGGATCTAAATCAGGGAATCAAGGAGGGGTTAATTTTAAAGTTGCTGATAAACAAAATATAGAAAAAATAAAATAGATACACAATTCATATTTCTTAATTAATCCTACCACGAATCTCTTTCCCCTTTCGGGTCAATCAAGAAATCGTGGGGTAAGTATTACGATTACTTTGAAATGTGAGATATGGAGTATGGAATTAATAACAAGATCAAGTATACTACCCTGCAAATCATATCAATTCTAGTAAAAAATAAATAAGCAGAAAACGACGAAAAGGGCACCGACGTGAAACCCCCCAGGGGGGATGGGGAATGGGCTCGAAAGAGCCTATTCCAAAGAAAATTTTATTTATTATTGGTTACAATATCAAAGAAATGATATATCAGAAACTTCTTGGTCCTTATACAGGTTGAAACCAAGATCTTACAATTATACAACAAATTTAAGAATTTTGTGAAAAAAAGGGAGACCCCTGGGGGGATTTGAGCACTCCAAAAGCCACTTCGGACAGCAGCTTCCTTTATTTTCTGTCAGACCTGCTAAAATACAGCAAACATACTAGAATAAAAAATTCTCAAAATCACTTTAAGAGTACCTTTGGATTAGCCTACCTTATCTCACAAAAAGTGAAATTGAAACTAGCTAAACAGGCAGGAAAGGAACCAAGGAAAATAAGCTTTCCTTGGGATCTTGGCTTGTTGTTTGTGCAGCCAAAAAATTGCACTGATATTTCAGAATATTAAACTTATCGTACAGCAAATGAAACTACCTTAACAGAAAGCTATGAATTTTCACTAAATTACTTGCGAAACTAAGGCAATTTTAGCTAGATCTCTTGAAATTGAACTTTAGGTGCGAAACAAAACTAAGATATAGACTTTGGAAGGGATCTCACTAATTATATCTATGTGTATTTTTCTTAATGAGATATATCAGAGTAATAAGAAGCCTTTAAAGTAACCAATTTGAGGAATATTTAAGAATTTTTTAAAGGAGAGAAAGGGGAAGAAAGGTGCTTGTTGTTGAAGCAGATCTGCAAAGAAAACTTGGTAGTGAAGCACCGAGGGGCACGATCTTAGCAATCTCTGCTGGAAATCCATGGAATCAAGCCTTAACCATAGATCTTCCAGTCACGGTAAACCTGTAAGCTACAACACAACTCCTGCAAACAGAACTGTCAAATCTGAAGATACATATGAGAAGGGGATGATACAACATGCAAATAATCTTATTTAACATCCAGGTATTAACTCATTAAAAAATATGCAGAAAATAGAAGTAAGTAAGCTTACTTACAATGAGCTATCCTTATGATCTCAATAACCATTCAGGCAGACAATAGTTAAGTGCAAAAATTGGAAAAATAGCAGTTTCACCTCGAATGCAGCATGACAATGACAATCGAAACATGAAATGTACTCGACAATTAGCCTCCAAAGCTTTTCTTTATTTCAACAAATGAAGATCAGTACACAGTTACAATGGCAAGCCCTTCAGTCCAGCTCTAACTAGCTTGGAAGAGGGAGCCTCAAGCAGGATATATACAATTTGCAGGCCATCTAGCCCAGGGGGGGCACAATTCCTCATGGAATCAAGTGAAATCAACTAATGGAGAGTTCATCAAAGCATAACTGAAGCTGGACTGAGCCTACTTGTCAACTGGGGGCTTGATTGAGCTGACACATCAACCCATACACTGACACCTCAGTCCACAGAGCATCCAGGAGAGTCCACACGTGTGGAGGAGAGAGAGAGGGTGCAATTCCCCATGAAGACAGCTGTAGATCAACTCTAGATCTGATTTGATCCCCTCCTTCAGTCAAGGATTTGTTAGATCCAGTCAATCTGCTCCAGATCTGATTGATTTCATTCAAATCGGTTGAGAATCCATTGATTTATTGATTTGGGATTTGCTCCATTATTCATCAATTTATTAATTAAATAATCAATAATTGATTTTTGGGGCTTTCTGACCTGAGTGATGGAAGATCACTCAAAACTTAGGAAATAGTGGGTCCATGGGTTTACATGGTGCTCTTAGCTTGAAATGAGCACCTACATGACTGAAAACGATTATTTGGCCCACTTTTATTACAGACTCAATTTTTCCAATTAAACTATTAAAAAATAGTCTAAGTTTTGGAAAAATTAAAATTTAATAAAAAACACTGAAAAAACTAAAAATTTGAAAAAATGAAAAACACCTAGGGGGACTTAGACATGTTCATATGGCTCAAAAAAGATGTCTAGCATGCTTATACATTGACACATAGACTCTAATAACCTCAATAGGCTTAAATGCCAAGCCGACCACCCCAACATTGGAGGTATGGAGTGAAAAACTTAGAAATTATCAGTCATTTATTCAACAACCAATAATAACCAAGGGAAAAAACAACCTAGGCTGATCGGATTGACAAATGAATTCTAAGAGACCGAGTCTTTTACAGACACTATCATGCTAGAACATTTATTACAACTCCCCCATGGGGTATGAACATGTGATATGATACAACAAGCACTTCCCAGAAGTACTTCCAAAGGTCTTTTTGAAGTCCGAACAAGTCAACCATGTCTGGTTCACCAGGCTCACTTAATAAAAAGCCACTAAGTACAACTTAGGTGGTAACAGGCCACAAACCAAACAACTTGGTCAACTTGGTAATTAATAGAGGGAATTTCAAATCCCCTCTTATCTCTATCCAACCCATATTTCTCTTTCATCCCTGTAGCCAAATTATTTCCTTAATCCTTACCAACAAATAATTGTGTCAGGTCAACCCCATCCGTGGGAAACCCAGTAATTATGGCAATTAAGTCGACATCGACAGAAACCTTGGTATCTAACCAGAGACACCCACCACGAAAACACGTTAGTAATTTCTTAACATAGGTGTTAACCTTTGCGGTCCAACCAAAATGGGGCATATGTATCAATTGTAAGATGCTGGAATTTTCCAATCTGTGTTCGCACTCCATAGGGACTAGGATATTTTTTAAGGATTCTACTAGTATACCTAAGTATAGTATTCTAGGGAATTATTATGGGTTAAAAAATCATATATATAGATAGGTAGGTGAATGTCAAATATGAAACATGCAATTTTCTACTAAAATTTGAAAATTTTGGCGAATATTACAATAAAAAGACATATTTTATGTAAATATAAGCGATATTAGAGAGTAAAAATGACCAAATAGCGAATTTATTTTTTGAAAAAATGCCCAAAAAGTAGCGAATTGGATAAATTTCTCCGCTAAAAAATATCTTGATAGGGACCAACTTAATTAGACCACCTTCAACAACCTATTGACTTCATGTACTAATTTTTATGGAACTTCTTATACATCATTAAATCGTGGTCGAAGAATGATGATTTCTTCAAGTTGGCCATGATGCTTCCTGTCACATGAACTCCCTTTGGGATAACCGACTCTATCAATGGATACTTGGTGTTCTTCTTAATTTTCAAATACGGTGCATCATCCTTCCATGGTGTTCTATATCCCGACAATATTGTCGCAGACCGTAAACCAAAAGCCTTAGGATCATGGGTTGCTTTAGATCTTGTTTATGGGTTGGTTATGCGGCCCCCAATTCATTTCTTCTTCAAAATATCCATAGGAATGGCATTGAAAAAAAACATTGGTTGTTCTTCGACAATCATAATAGTATGATGGGTATCAACAGTATATCCCTAAGAGGTATTAGTGTTGGGCATGTTAATTTGCATGGTTGTAGATCAAAAACTTGCAGAACTCAGCTTTGGTGACTGTTACAGCTCTAGCTTTCTCATTACACTTTGAACAATTGACACAATGAGTTTAGATAGCATCCGAAATGCCCTTTTTGAATTGATTGGTGCATGCAAAAATCATGTCTAATCATGTGGTTAGTTAATATGACTAGATATTTGCAATGAATACAAGGGTGGCTGGCAATCCATTCACATGCTCAGAGCCTTTTTAAGTGTCAGTGATTGAGAAAAACTATGAATATAATTGAAATTTAAAACTTTAATCCATAATAACAGTGCATATAAATCTCATCAATAATCCCAAGACATAAATCAAACCATAGAACACATGATATGCCCTAGAAAAACCCTCCACTGATTCGGAGGATAAAAGACCCTGCAAACAATCTAAGAGTACAATTGATAAGTGGTAGAGAATGATTACAGCACAATTGCATATTGCTTTCACCGAGAGCACCAGAGAGTAGAAATCAAATGGAACATTGTTTATAACTTTCCAAGTGCATAACACTTTAATAACAAGTCAAAATATGTTTTATAAACAAAAATAGAATGGTCAGATGCATCAGTAACTTGTTAACACTTAGAACATTGATCCATCTTTAATCATGCACCCCCCATTGATATGGTTCCAAGCTGACACTCCATAATTATCTCCCACTAGAAGATATGCACCTTCCATTAATTAACCAACTCCAATTGAGTTGTTAACTGAATGTACTGAGTTGAACTGAATGGAACTGCATGCAAGTGAATGTAACTAAACAAAACTGAATGTAACTGAATATAACTAAATGTAACTGAACTGAACTGAATGGAACTGCATGAAACTGAATGTAACTAAATGTAACTGAACAGGACTAGTGCTTCTCCATCAATGTTTATTTCCAACAACCACTTGCATAAATTAAGGATATTAGAGGAATTTTCAGGTCTAAAATGGGCCTCCTAAGGAAATTATAAAATAATAGTTAAAATAATAAAATAATATTTATTAATTTTGGAGGAACAAAGAAAAAAACTACATTTTATGTTCGTATTTTCGACATATCTCCCTGTGTTTTTACTCAAATTTCGATCAAAAGAGCTTGTTAGATGCGGAATTTGATTCTGCATCCAACGAGTACCCACACTGCATACTTTTGATGGACCCCGCTACCCCAAAAACAATAAATACTTGAAAAAATGTGATGATGATGTCATAATCACGTTTTTTCAGGTATTTAATTTTTTTTGGGTAGCGGGGTCCATCAAAAGTATGCAGTGTGGGTACTCGTTGGATGCAGAATCAAATTCCGCATCCAATGAGCTCTCTCGATCGAAATTTGAGTAAAAATGCAGGGAGATATGTCGAAAATACGAACAAAAAAAGTAGTTTTTTTAATGACAAATATGGCAATTCAACCATTATGGTTGACTCATTTTTTTGAAATTCTATTGGTTCTTGAATTCCAACTCACAAGAACTTATTGTTGGCACGTTTTCTTATAAGGCCCATTTTAGACCCCAAATTTCCTCTAATATGGTTGATTCATTAATTAACTTAATATTTTTTTTATCTCTGCATGGGCAATTCGAATTCTCTCTCCATCTCTGTGCTTATATTAATTATCCCAACATGGTCAATATGTGTTTTCATTAATTAATCATCTATATCATATCATACTCATAAGAATTGTTTCGAACCTATGATCATATGTATTACCCTGGTTCATATAATCACATGTTAAAGTAAATCACTCTAGGGGTAGCTAATCCCTAAAAATGACTTGTAGCACCTATTGAGCATGAGTAGCTATAAATCACATAGTATATCCACTTTACATAGTAAAGCACACCACCTCACAACATGAGGATAGTTATAGAACTTGATATTACTCACAAGACTCAACTTTATATTACTCACAATCTTTACAACATCAATCATATGAGCATATTTGTAGGACTTGATATTACTCACAAGTATATTATCTTGATATTACTCAGAAGACTAGAGAATGACTCCTAGTGTTGTAATCTCAACACTCCCTCTCAGCAAGGGAGACATTCTCTGTCATTCGAAGCTTATCTCGAAAGTACCAATTCAAATGGAGGATGAGCATGTAAGAAGCACCTTGTTTTCTCAACATGTCGATGTAAGATGCAACCGTCGACTCATATAAACAATTGAAAAATATATCACCTGGTTCTTGTGGGACAATATCCTCCTTGCAAAAATATAAAAATGCAGCTCCAAGAAATAAGTCATGAGGGAAGAGTTAGCTCTTATCGAACATGCATATGAAAACCCACATGAGGCATTATCGTGTATCAAACGTCATATTCTTATGCAACGTTCCTTCAAGGAAGTGGGCATGGATTTTATGGACTTGTATAGCTATCATATTTTCATGTATGAAATTGAACCTCTTGAGAAGATTACAGATGCATATCTTGATCAATATATTTGGTATGAAGGTGACAAACGCCATCTCTTTCCAAACTGGATTAAACCTGCAGATTCAGATCCGCCTCCACTTTTGGTATATAAATGGTGTCAAGGAATCAATAAATTGTAGGATATATGGGATACCCGTGAAGGTCAATGTGTTGTGATATTTCGGGCGGAATTTGAGAAATTCTTTGAGAAACTAGATCTAACAATGTTAAATAGGATTCTGCATTTTGTGCTTGATTACAACATTGTATATTGTGTCACTGCAAAAAAATATTGTTTTATCATACAAAGATATGACAGAATGGAGGTAATTTCACATTTAGTCACCTGCATGGATAGTTGGCAGATAAAACACCATGTGATTGAGAGAAAATATACCTAGGGGGCGTTCCTTCAAAGAAATTTGTTTGTTAAAAATATTGCAAAACAAAAGTGGGTCGATGGTTTAGATTAAAGCCATGAAGAAATCAAAGGTTTAAAATCATTCCGCTGGGGGAAGTGGTGCAAGGTTAATGTTAAAAGCACAGAGTGGAATTTGACTTCACTAATTGAAAAGTTAGTATAGAAAACCACTTTCTAGGGTAGTAGAAACTGCTTCGGGGATGAGTCACAATGGTTTTTTCCCCGAGGTTAATGAAAGAAAACTTGATTACGGGAATATCCAACCAGCTGGATGTTTTGACCCTCAAAATTCTCTTCTAAACCATTGTTTTCATTATTTGATGCCATGCATGTTACATGGCATTGCAATATTTCAAATGCCAATGAAGAATTAGCGTTTACCAATCAAAATATAAAGGATGTTTAGGGAAGGTTCAAGGGAAACCCTGCATTCGAAAGACACTTTGTCAGAAAAGCTATATCTGAGGTAAGAAGTCCAGTTAAACATTGTGAACAGATTCCATCGTATTAGAATAAATATGGATCAAACTAGATAGAAACACAAAGTCATAGTCCCCACTATATGGTTATGGAAGAAAAAAGTTGAAACGAGATTCATAAATGGCTTTCGATCCCAATGCTCCATATTCATCTATGATGGATGATGTCCTGCTCAAGATTTTGTTTGGGGTAAGAAATCTAAAGGCGCGGTGTCGAGCATCAAAAGGTAAGAAGAAAGAAAAATGAGATGTGAGTGAAGCATCTGGTGATGAGAAACTTTATGATAAGGAGGTGGCATTGCAGGCATCCCTTAGTCAAATTAGAAGCACTTTTGGCAAGGAAACTGTGATGTGGTTGGGTCACTTTTTGGGTCATAGAAATGTGCCTATTATTTCAACTGGTTCTTTGAATCTTGATGTTATGTTTGGAGATGGTGGGATTCCAAAGGGATGAATGGTTGAAATATATGGGCCTGAGGCATTGGGAAATACAACCCTTTCTCTTCATACCATAGTCGAATCCCAAAGGAATGGAGGTTATTGTATCTTTATAGATGTAGAACATGCCCTGGATCCATCACTTACAGAAGTTGTAGGTGTAAAGACAAAGAATCTACTGCTTGCACAACCTGATTGCGGTAAACAAGATTTGAGCCTAGTTGATACTTTCATTCGCAACAGATATGAAGGAACAAGAGTTCCTTACTAAGTAAATAGTCAGTACAAGTAACGTAGGAAAGCCATAAATGGCTAATTAGTAATGTAAAATGTAATGTATGATAGATTATTAATAGTTACATAGGTTTGGGCTTTATATAAACCCGTCATGCACCTTTTTGTAAAATGGCATGGCTATTGACTTTAGATAGTCTTTTAATTAATAATAATAATAATTTATTACTTTATTGTTACATTGAATTCCCCTTAAGGGAATCTTTGTCCTCAAATATTTATTGAAAACAATGTCTGATTTTGCTTGAACTCACATCTCTAGATCCTTTGGTGACACTTGATGAAATAAGACGATACGAGTTATGGATTCCCCGTGATAATTGTCGCATCGTATCTGTTGTGGTCCATCCCATATCTATTTTGATCAGACCTCTGAGATCATTTTGGGAAATGGGTCATCTCAATTGTTGCTTAGTATGTCGAATTTTTTACATGTCAACATAAATCTTTTGTGAATGCTCATTTTTACCATATCGTTGGTCAAAATGACGATTATAATTGGGATGTATGCCAGGTGTATGTGTTGTTTGTTTTTCTTCCTTTTGAATTGCGAAGAGGACTGCCTTCATTCCCTCAAATTGATTTCTTTATGGCATAGGTATTCTTTTTTGTTGTTTTGTATTTTGATTTGTTTTCCTTTCTTGTCTAACATCATTTCTCCTTTGTGTGTGTTCTTTTTTACCCTGTCATTGGTCAAAATTACGTTTATAATTGGGGTGTTAATAAGGAGTTCTTATTGTTTGTTCTTCGGTTGTATTTAATTCTTTTTATCTATGGTGATGATTGAATTAACTTCATCAGCTTGACTTTGTTTTGCAGAGAGTCTGGATGCTTCTTTCTGGATTTGCACGATTCTGTTCTCGAGTAGATTGTTTTTACTCTGAATCTTCTCAAATCTTTCATCTTGCAACTTTTTGTCCTCTTTTAACTTCTCGATTTGTTTCTCTAGTTCTTGATTAAGATTCTTTTGACACTGGTTTCCTTCATGTTTTTCTAGTATTCTTCCTTTGTGGTCTTCACTGGAGTGTTTCCTCTTGAACTTGTACTTGATTTGTGACATCAATGTTTAGAAAGTTTCCCTTGTTGGATGGAAAAATAGCGATGGAAATTAGACTTTCATCAAATATCCCATAAACTTTCATCATCGCCATCGGCACTTTCGTCAGAACGTTAAGAAATCTTTTCTCTACTTTATTAAAATCTGTCTCTTCCATTTTCGCTTGTCTTTCTTCGTGATTTTGATTTGTTCCTTTTTTCTTTATATAATAATTGTATTTATCACAATTATTATGTATTAATTATTTATATCATGATATTAATAATAAAAAATTGAAAATTTTAATAATAATAATAATAATAATATTATATTATTATATTCTGAAAAAAATATATATGTTGTAACATATAATTTAATATATATTATTATATTACTATATTAATTAAATTTAATATATATATAATTTAATTAAATTAGTATATTACAATAATTTAATATTGTTTTAATATATTTACCTTTTGAAGAACAAATTAGGGTTTTGAGGAGGTTGTGGGTTGGTGGTGGGATGGTGGAGAAATAGGAGAAGTGCGTGAAAAGGTGAGGAGGGAGGATGTGAGGGTGTGAAGGAGTGGAAGAGGGAGTGGATGCAGCTGTGGAATGGAGCGAAAGGAGGTAGATTGGGCGAGAGCAGAGTGGAGGGTGCAGGGGTGGCTGGCAGGAGTGGAGCTCCTGGCATAGGCGATGGGAGCTAGGCGCGGGGGCAAGTGTGTAGGTGATCTAGCTGGTGGGAGTGTGAAGTTGCATTGGAGAGAAAGGGTGCAACTGTGGAGGGAAGGTGCAGGCAGGGAGGTCACAGGAAGTGTGAGAGTGCGTGGATGTAGAGGGGTGGTGATTTTGGACGTTGAAGGGGGCACACAGTTTGGACAAGTTGTGGACTACGGATTGAGGAGTGGGTAGGACCAAAAGTAGGTGGAGGGAACTATGTGTGGAGGGGTGGTCCAGAGAAAAGGGAGCGCAACGTGAGGATGTGGAGAGAAAGTGGTGCGGATGGTGGGATAGTGCACGGGACCGTGGGCGAAGGAGTGGAGTGAATGAATGAGGAGTGAAGTGAGTTGCGTGGGAGTGCAGTGATGTATATATCTATATGGTTAAGTACCTACAACTCAGGGAAACCATGATCTTCTCAGAGAAGATCTAAATTTTATGACCACCGACCAGATTAAGCAACGAGTGCTCTAATACCACTGAAGCAACAAGAGTTCCTTACTACGTAAATAGCTAGTACAAGTAACGTAGGAAAGCCATAAATGGCTAAGTAGTAATGTAAAATGTAATGTATGATAGAATAATATCGTCATTCACCTTTTCGTAAAATTTCATGACTAGTATTGACTTTAGATAGTCTTTTAATTAATAATAAATTAATAATAATTTAGTATTTTATTGTTACAGAAACTGTGATGTGGTTGGGTCGCTTTTTTGGTCGTAGAAATGTGCCTATTATTTCAATTGGTTCTCTGAATCTTGATGTTGTGTTTGGAGTTGGTGGGATTCCAAAGGGACAAATGGTTGAAATATATGAATTGATGTCAACACTCAAAGAGAAGCTTTTATGGAATTTAAGCCAAGAAGATGACCTTGAGAAAGGTGTGGGTGATACGTTTAGTGAAAACAATGATAAAATAATTGAAACTGTAGCAGATGCAATGTGATATATATGCTTCTTGATTGTATTAGAAATAATGTTCAGAATGCATCTCTTCCAAATCATCCTTGAAAAGTAGGAGAATCAACAAAGTATTATGGAAGCACTTCACATTTCGGTTCAGGCATGGATGTTGATAGTATAATGCATCTTGTTATAAAATGGTCACCAACGATGCAATATTGGGAGACTCTTGTCAAAATGCTACTCATTAACATGTTTGCAGAGACATCAAATGCAATTATTCCATGAGTTTTGAATGAAATTAGCAATTACTTGTTTGAGGTTACTCACATTGTTTTAAAACTTCTCATCTTGCATATACATAAGTATAAAAAGGACAATGAAGATATACTATATAAGTGGAAGGATATACACTAAAAGAATAATAAATAAAAAATATAAATTAAACATCAACTTGAATTCTATATTGCATTACAACATAAGTTATAGTACCTCATTGACTAGCGGCTAATGGTTAAAACCCAAGGGAGAATGCATTTCCTACCCCTCTTCAAATCCCTTGCCTCTACCCTATACATTTTGAGCAAGGGACAAGAAAAAAGCCACAATAAAATAATATCAATTATACACATGTATGTAAATTACAAAGTTAGGATGAGGGAACTAGCCTATGTACCATGGAGACATTACGAAGGGAAATGGTTAGACACTCGACTAATAGGGAAGTGGCATTGAACAAATCCATAAAGGAAGTCCTCTACATGGAGCAACAAAATATAAATCAGTATTACTCAATTGATTATTTTTTATGTACATGTATTAAATATCATTATTTAACGATGTATAATGAAAAAACATAAGTACGTAAATATACCTTCTCTGTCGATGGTGGACTACATCTCTCATATAGACGATAATATGCATCTTGGGCACTTAGATCATACATTTCTAGAGTCTTGTGGTCAAACACTTGAATAATCAACTCATCCACCAATGATAACTCATGATTCGTATGTCTATGGGGTGATCTAGATCTCTCCTCGTGCATGGAAACTATAACATTGCCCAATGCAGTGTGCATGGTGCCTGCCATAAAATCCCATGTATCAACTTTGAGTTGCAATGGCTCGTCTACATCATCTGATTGAATAACACTATGACTAGGAATGGGAACTAGTCCAGGAGGAGGTGGTGCAACAACAAGGTTTTTTTGAACCCCAATACGCTCATAATTGCTTCCCCAACCAATGCCATAAAAATACGATGGAATACTCATGTAATCATGACACATGTTTAACATAAAATCTGTATACACATGTTTGGTGAGGTACAATGACACCTAGTCATGGTGGGGGAATATGCCCCAAGATCCAATAATCATGAGGCGCAACAGATTCAAGCCTAAACTCTCACGATAGTAGAGGTTGTCCAGGACCGTGACTAGGAGGGATTTCAAACAAAGTTCCCTTAACATCCTTTCCTTTTGTTGCAGCTTTCATAGCCTCCCATTTGTTAGGACCCAATACCTAGTATGTACTTCTCTAACAAGCAATCTACCAGATGTAACTAAGAGGCCTTTCTCTCTGGTGGACCTCTAGCAACCCATTGACCACATTGATCATCATGTTCATTAACCGTGTGGATGCGAAATCATGGTGCATGACCCCCAACTAGGTGTGTAGATAATCACGCTGCGATGTGATCTCCTCAATCATGATCCTAATGATCTCATTTTCCCAAGGAGGTGGAGAAGCAATATTAGCACCTGACGAGAA